>PVIW01004657.1:0-125980 GCA_004026585.1 Noctilio leporinus | reverse complement strand
TTTGGGGGGAATGGGAGGGTGGGGAGGAGGACAGAGGGGAGCAAAAAGGGGATGGATGTAATACAACAACAATACAATTTTTAAAAATAATAAAAAAATAAAAATTAAAAAAAAAAAGAAAATAATGTGTATTTTGTTTCTTTGGGGTGAAAAGTCTTGTGTATGTCAGTTAAGTCCATTTCATCTAGAGTGTTGCTCAATGCTATAATATCCTTGGTGTTTATATTTTGCTTGGAAGATCTGTCTATTGTTGATAATGAGATATTGAAATCCCCTACAATTAGTATGTTGCTGTTTATATCTTTCTTGAAGTCCTCCAAGATTTTTCTTATGTATTTGGGTGCTCCTATGTGGGGTACATCTATATTTATGAGGTTTATGTTTTCTTGGTGGATTGTTCCATTAAGTATTATGAAATGCCATTTTTTGTCTCTTTTTATGTCCTTCATTGTGAAATCTATTTTGTCTGAAATAAGTATTGCTACCCCAGCTGTTTTTCATGTCCATTTGCTTGAAATATATTTTTCCATTCCTTCACATTTAGTCTGTGTCAATCTTTTGTTCTGAGGTGAGTTTCTGGCAGACAGTACATATGTAGGTTATGTTTCTTATCCATTCAATTACTCTATGTCTTTTTATTGGTGCATTTAATGTGTTTACATGTAAGGTTATCATTGAGAGGTACTTCTTCATTGACATTTTTTCCCCTTTGTTCCTGTATTTCTCTCTGTTTCTCTTTGTTTCTTCATCATTTTAAAGCAGGCCTTTTAGCATCTCTTGCAATGCTGGTTTGGTGGAGGTGTATTCTTTTAGCCTTATTTTGTTGGGGAAACTCCTGAATTCACTTTCCATTTTGAACGAGAGCCGTGCTGAGTAGAGTGTTCTTGGTTACAAGCCTTTGCTTTTCATTACTTGAAGTATTTCTTGCCATTTCCTTCTGGCTTGTAGTGTTTCTGCTGAAAAATCATTTGATAACCTTATTGTAGCCCCCTTATATGTTATTTGCTGTTTCTCTCTTGATGCTTTTAGGATTCTCTCTCTGTGTTGAAGTTTGCTGTTTTAATTATAATGTGTCTTGGAATAGGCCTGTTTGGGTTCATTTTCATTGGGACCCTCGGTGCTTCCTGAACTTGAGTGACCCTTTTACTCATCATTTTAGGGACATTTTCTGTCATTACTTTTTCAAACAGTTTTCTATCCCTTCCCTTCTCCTTCTGGTATCCCTATGATATGGACATTGTTATGTTTTATGTTGTCCTGTATGTCTCTTAAAATCTTTTCATTCTTTTCTCATTTTGTTGTAATGTCTGGTTATTTTTTCCCCTGTTGTCCTCCAATTTGCTGATCTGGTCCTCTGCTTCATCTAACCTGCTTTGAATTCCTTCTATTATGTTCTTCAGTTCTGAGATTGTGTTCTTCATTTCCTCCTGGTTTCTTACTAATGGTTTCTATGTCTTTTTTAATGCTGATGCTGTAGCAGGAGAGTGAATAGATTTTAAAACAAGAGTAGGAGGAGGATCTTGGGTAGTTAAATGAATTGAAAGAAGGGAGGAGTAAAAATATGGAATTTGGGATATTTACTTAAAATGCACTAATTGTGAGGGTTGAAAATAACTTTTAAAAACTTTTAAAAAGGATATGTTAGGGATTAATAGCTCTTGGTGTAACTCCTGAGATTAGCAGTGATCCATTTCCTGGGTCTGCCTCTTTTCCTTGATCAAGACTCTGCAGCCTACAGTCAGGCTGTGGGGCCTTGGAATGTCAGGGCCTATGGCTGTTACAGTCATGGCTGATTCTGAGTGCAACACCCCCAACAGACTTAGTCTCCAGTGGCCTACCTGGGTTTCCACATTGGGGGTTTTGGGGCCATCCCTTTTCTCACTGGTTCTGTGTGAAGAACTGCAGGGTGCTTTTATGATATGGATGGCTACTCCTCCCCCTATAGCTCTTTAAAAAGGTTTTTGCAGCCCTTGTCTGTAAAGAACACTAGGCTTCTGTGGGGGGCAGGGGGCAGCAGTGTCACTTGAGGGTGATGGCTAGCCCTTCCTATCCAGCTGTTTGTCAAGGTTTCACTGCTTTCAATGGCCACCTGGTTCTTTGGGGAGCCCTGCAGAGGTAGCACAGGTGATGGCTAGCCCTTTCCCTCCAGCTCCTCAAGCAGGTTTATGCCACCTGCAATGGGCACTTGGCTCTATAGGGCAGCCTGAGCTGTGTGCTAGTGATGGCTACCCCTCCCCCTCCAGCTCTTTGAGGAGGTTTATGCTGCCTACAATGGGAATGCTGGTTGTACCAGCAGCAAGTTCCTGGCACATGGTTTCAAGCTGCAGTTTCTGTGGGAGCCTGTGCCATGGTATGGGTGTGTGGGGTTGGGCCTCCTTTCTTTCTAGGGCTCTGAGCTGCCTTCTTCCTGGGTGGCACAGTGACACAATTTTTGGCCCTCACGCTTCCCCGCCCTGGCCTGTGCACTTCCCTGCTCTCCCACTCCTGCTCCTCGAGGGTCTTTCCTCCTCCACTTCTGGCCAGGAATGTGCTTCCTCTCTCTCAGCCTATGGAGGTGGCTCTCACACAGTCCCTCCCCTGCAAGAGTTCAATTCCTCAGTATCCTTGAGTTTGTGCTCACTGTCCACACTTCACTGCTCAGATTTCTATTCATTGGAGAGCCTGAAGATATCTTCAGTCTGAGTTGCCCCTCTGGGCAGAGCTGCCACTGCCCAGAACCAACCTCAGCCTACCTGCTGGCAGGTTGGGAACTGTCTCACCTGCTCTCTTGTAGGTCTCTGCAGCCTCTGGGCTGTGCCCCCTTGAGTCCAGATGCTTACCACTCCAATTCACAGGGACCTGCAGATGTCTCATGCTCCCTACCCTATCCTCCAGCTGCTCTGGCAGTTGAGAACTCTGTCAACACTGCTATCTACTCTGTTGCCATCTTTCCTCCAAAATTATTAATTTTATATCAAAATAAATGATTAAACTCTTGTGTTTTAAAAGTTTACTGAATTATTTCCTCTACTTTTTAGAATTATAAAAGTTGCACATTATCTATACCACCTATTCTATAAATGAGAAATCCAACATACAAACTTTTTGGAATCTATGTTATGCTGCAAACACCCTAGTTAGAGATTTCATCTTGTTTTATAATGTCATCATGGGATAAAAATTATAATTTTGGTTCAGATGATGTGGTGCTAGATTTTGCATCAGGACTACTCCTCAATACACACTTGCTGCCTTTACTAAGAGGGCTCTTTACGGAATACAAATAAATAGTGTCCTTTCAATGACAACAGTCAGAAAGATAATTGTCACCCTATTGAGGCAGCCTACCAAATGAAGTTTTATTTTTCCTGTATTTAAGCCAAAAAATCTATCCCTCCAAATTCTTAAACTGTAGTGTATAAGAGGATATGCCACAGGGACAAAAGGACCCACAGGTAATTTTTAAACAAGCCAGCTGGTTTCCTTCTCAGTGAAGGATGGGTAGGAGATGGCTCTGACCCAAGAAATGCAGAAAAATTCAGCTGAGACTTCCATGGGTGCTTCAGATACCAGTTTCTCCAGCCATTGGGAGGGACAGAGAGTCACTCTATTGCAGAGGCCTTTTGCTAATATGAAATGGACCTCATTTACTTGTACATATACCACATTGGTCAGAACTTAATCCGTGGCCATACTTAATTGTGCCTTATTATGAGAGAAGCTGAGAAATAGTCTGGCTGAAGAGCCATTTTCTCAGGAAAAAACAGGGGAACAGATTGAAGATGGACCAGTAATCTTCACCATGTAGAGTGTCTGAGTATCTAAACACTTCTCTTTTTTTTAAGATTTTGTTTATTATTTTCATAGAGAAGGGAAGGGAAAAAGGCAGAGAGGGAGAGAAAGACATCAATGTATGGTTGCCTCTCACCTGCCCCTAGCCATGGACCTGGCTGGAGACCTGCAACCTGGCCATGTGCCCTGACTGGGGAATCCAACCAGTGACCCTGGGCTCGCAGGCTGGCATCCTATCCACTGTGCCACCAGCCAGGGCTAAACACTTCTTAAAAATGTGGTTTAAAGCCCTGGCTGGTGGCACAGTGGATATGGCACCGAACTGCAAACCCAAAGATTGCTGGTTCAATTTCCACCCAGGGCACATAACCAGGTTGCAAGCCAGGTCTCCAGCCAGATCCGTGGCTGAAGGCAGGTGAAAGGCAACCATACATTGATGTCTGTCTTTCTTTCTGCCTCTCTCCCTTTCCTTCTTTCTAAAAATAGTAAAATAAAATCTTAAAATTTTAAAAATGAGGTTTAAGTGTATGAAGGCTTTATTTCCCTAAGATGCTAAACTCCCTCAACTATATATTTTTAATTTCTGTATTAATGATGAAAAAGTTAGACTCTTAGATTTGAAACTAAGAATCAGTTTGGTAATAACATCCTCTCAAAGACTTTTCTGTAAGGTGCTAACTGAATATCTCTACTAACAGAAAATCAATCCCATGATGTCAGCCAGTTCATGTATGCCAAAATCTGACTCCTTTCCATTTCTCTTTATTTATCTTAGTTTTGTTTATGAGACAACACTCTTCTTTCTTCTGTATAATATCTGAAAAATGTTCAAAAGCCTTATTTGTAAGGGCTGGAAACAGCCTAAGCGCCCATTAGTTGATGAATGTATCAAAAATGGTGGTACATTTACACAATGGAATTTTATTTAGTAAAAAGAAAGAAGGAACTCCTACCATTCGCAACAGCATAGTTGGAACTGGAGAGTATTATGCTTAATGAAATAACCCAGGCAACAAAAGACAAATACCATATTATCTCACCCAATACAGGAAACTAATGAACAAAACAAACAAGCAGAATGGAATCAGAGACATGAAAACAAGAAGCAGAATGACACTGACCAGGAGAGAAATTGGGGGTAGGAGACAAGAGTAAGGATTTAGTAAAGGAGGTAGCATGAATGGCCCATGGACATGGACAATAAGGGTGGAATTGAATGTAGAAGAAGGGATGGGAGAGAAAGGGGTCAGAGGTGAGCAATAAGGGGGGGAGGGTGTGAAACAGTTGTGATACAATAAGAAATTAATAAAATCTGAAAAATAAAAAAAAGTTTCATTTTCTGTAATCCTCTAGTCTTCAGGTTAAATATCCCCCAATTTCTGGTATAAATTTGAGAAGGTATAGAAAGTCCTCTTTACTCTACCTAGGTAAGTAGATTTTGTGAGCAGCAGAGTAGCTGTTTGAAGACAGTGTGCTGATTTCTGGGGGTAAAGGGTGTAAAGGGACTAAATGATAATGGAAAAAATACAATAAAGACTAAAGTTAAAAACAAATACATTTTAAAATGTAGTGGTATTTATTTTTTTTAATTACTAAATATTAATTTTAAAATGACATTTTATTTCTTAACAGTTTTCTTAGAGTTTAAGATGGTGTTTGGTTATCCAAGTGTGAGCTCCAGACCACTAAAGCAAGCAACACTTGGGAAATTTTAGAAAAAGCAGAATGACAATGCTTGAGCCCAAACTCAGGGTTGCTGAATCAGATTCTCTTGGGACAGAATCCTGCAATCTTTAAAGATGGGACTAAAGACTGAGGAATAAGCTGTGCGCACTGATTGTTTTGGTGTAGGCAGGCAGAAAATGCTAGTGACATGCTTTTGTATTTATAAGAAAATAATAATTCATTCTTTGTTTGCTAAGTAAAGTAAGTCATGATTTTGTACATATGTAAACTGCAGGTTGTCTTGTCTCTTAGGTAAGGATGTTACTAACCACATCTCCGGGATACAATGATGCAAGAGTATCTAAATTTCCTGATGATAATTTTCCTTGCTTTTATTGTTCTGTAAATATAATGGTTATGATGAGCAAGCAGAGTGGGAAGCCAGTTGAAGGGAACACTGTGGTTTTCATAATCCTTTTTCCCAATTTCCATTTGCTTGGTTTTGTTTTCCAATTGGAAATAGTAAAGTTCTTAATATTTTTGGAAGTCAGAAATAATGTTTACATGATCTACATAATTTACATGGTAAATTCCACTCATAAGTGATTAAATTTTTACTTCAGAAATATATTATTTTCCTGGGTTTTCAAACAAACAAACAAAAAAAAAAAAGTCAACTTTAAATATGGCAAGAGATGACCAAGTTATTCAATCTCGAGTACTAACAGAGCCAAAATAATGATTTCGTATATTGATTTAAAAGATTCATTTTAAGTTTCAATAAGTCTTTGATTATGTGCTATGTACCAGGAACTGATCCATACCATCAGTGAGACCAGAGCTCGTTTCTCTCTCTCTCTGTGGCCTGTAAATTCTTATTACCTTCTAAACAAATCTGGACATGTGGAAACTTCCAGGGAAATTGGAGGTGCAATAAAAGATAATACTGGGAATGCCAACCCAGGAAAACCAGCATGGAAGAAAGTTGTTTGACTGGAAAGAAAATTAGTAGACAAATATAAATTTATCCCAAAAAAACTTCCATTAATTTTGGGCTTTGATGCTTATATTTTCACATAATTGCTAAGTTAGTATGAATTGTTTAGTAAAAAGAAAAGAAACCCTTAAACATTTGGATTCCAAAAAGCACAGTGGTGTGAAAAAACCCTGTGGCAATTCATCTTAAAATACATATAAATTACATAGAAAGGGTGGCAGAGTATAATGGACATAAACCTAATGATGGGGTTTATACTGTAAACTAAATTGATTTGAAAGTCAACCCAAGCACACCAACTTCAGCCAGTTTACTTAACCTAACTATATACAACTCCAAATTCAACTTTTAATTGTATTACCTCTGACAAATTAATGTTCTCTTGGAAGAATATCCTTATTTGTAAGATGATTATTAAAATATCTAGCTTATGGAGTTTCTGAAATAGTAACTGTGATTATGTGGTATAGCAAAATAGAATCCCTGAGCTGCATACCCTCAACCGTGGTTGGCTAAAATGATGCTATGGGAGGTGGTCAATATTAGCAAGAAATAGTTCTTTCACTTGGTAGACTCCCATTTTCCTTCTATAATGAATAGAAGATTATTTTCCTTGTATCATCAACAAAAGTCAGTCTCTATCACACACACACACACACACACACACACACACACACACCATCTAGATGGCCATCTTAGCATCAATTGGTCTGAAGAACAATAACAAAGTTCTGAGACATTTACTAGAATTCAAGTACGTTCACAACGAACTAGATGGTTTTGACCTGTCTGATAATGTATTATACTTGCAGACCCACTAAGGTGTGGTAGGAGCACATGACAAGAAACCAGGTTCCAGCATCATGCTAATAACAATGTTCAGTTAAGTAGTTGGTCACATTGCAGCTAACCTTATAGATTTGGGGCAGGTCTGAGTTTCTTCTCAAGCCCTGGACTGCAGTATAGACAGATTCTGGGTGAGAGTGAGGGTGAGGAGAGTGGAAATATAGGCAGAAGTTGTTCTTAAGATTTTTCATCACCCCTTACAATAAGACAAACCAGAGATAGCTTCTGTTTTCTTCCAAGGCAAAAGGTTGGAGAGTTCACTCTCAGAAACATTTTATACTGAAGACTTTCACACCTCAGAATTATTACTAATTGCATTTTTGCCCTGACAAAGACGTTGAAAATCCATAGTATGATTTACCTGTTTAAAACATTCCAGAGCCTGCAGAAATGAGAAAATAGGGTGTGCATAGTATTTGCATGTTGTGTGCTTCTCACAGGAAATTCTCAACAAATCATAGCTCTAACTGCAGATATATCACACCTATATGTCACACCTTAGGTAAGTTACTTATCTGTAAACATCAGTTTCCTTAACTGAAAGTTGAGGAAAATGAAGAGAATAAAACCTGCTTTATAATATGACAGAAAGGAAAATACATGATTTTAAACAAAAGAATCTTATTCTTTTGATTCTTCTTTCCAATAGGGCAATGTATTTTTTACATCCCTAACAGAACATTGAGGAGAGGGACACCATTTCTAAGAAGTTAATTATTTTAAGGAAAGGCTATATAATTTTAATGTTTCTAGAAATGCTTTATGCCAATAAAGTGTAGAGAAACAAACAAACAAACAAAAAAAGGGTACTCCTACTCTTTGTTTTAGAAAGTCCCTAAAAGCATTTTTTCATTTACAAAATAGACCTTGAAATAGTTTGGAGTAGAGAGTTAGAAGCTTAAAATTTTTCACTACCTGCTACTTCAGACCCTTGTGTTCCAGTATAAGACCAAAAACAAATTGATTTAACAGTAACCGTAGGAAAACACACAAGTTCCAAAAATAAGATCATGGTTGTTCCAGCAAATCTCTTCATTTATAAGGTCTTTATTCCTAACTTCTTCCCTACCACCATCCAGTGGCTAATACCCCAACCTTCAAAGCCTTATGAAAACCCTTTCCTTACTCTCATTCTGAGACTTTATTACTTCACACTGACACTTCTTTGCTCAGGGAGTTTCATGCCAATCCACTTTACCTGCAGTGGGTTGTAAGAGAGCTTTGACAAAGTCTAGATGAGGAAAAAAAAGGGCAATGGCAGACTAGTAAAGGAAGAGTAAACCTAAGAAGAAATACAGAGTCTTTTAATACAAGGAGTGTCAACGGAGACCCAGAAAGAAATTCCCAGGGCTGGAAACAAGCAACAGCATTTTCCAATCAACAAGCTAATTGTAAATATTTAATATACTGTTGGCTTACAACAACAACTTACACTGTTTAACTTTTGGGAAAGTTCAGATATTTAAAAGACCTCATGTTATTGGTAATTTCTTTCTGGTAACTATAGGTAACAAAACTATTATGATGTACTTGAATTGCTAAGAGAATAGAACTTAAATGTTCTCAACACACACAAAAATTGTAACTATTATTTTAGCAATCCTTTGTACATTTATCAATTTGTTATATTACACCTTAAACATACAAAATATTTTATGTCAATTATACCTGCATATGATTTGGAAAAATGTCACTCACTATGGAGAGAACTAGGGGAAATCTCAGTTTTCTCAATTGGATGTGGTATTGGGGGATTTTTCCTAGTTTTCTTCACAGGGTATGATATCGGAGAGGGGGGGTCCCCAGTTCTCTCCAATCAGCAAAATTTACTTTGATGTTTCTCTAGTGAGTTAAAGGCTGTTGAGGAAAAATGAGCAAACATATGTAACATAATTTCATTTGAGCCTCCAAAATCATTTGTGTGAAATTGTTTTATTCTTCTCATTTGGGTATCTATTACTACTTAAGTTTGTATTTAGTTTTGAATCCTTACATTGGATACAATAATGTAGATTCCCTTTGAAAAAAGCATTGGGTGGAAATGTCCCAAGATAAGTTCTCCCCCCCTCCCCCCTTTTTTTGTTTCCAGTGTCACGGGATAGTTATAGTTTGAAACTTCTGTTTGAGAAAAAAAAAAAAAAGAGTTTCCAGAGAGGTAGACCAGGAGAAAGGTATGTAAAGTATTGGTAAATCTTGAGGTTCAGAAATGGGGCCCACCCCCAAGAATGCTGCCACAATGATATCTTGGGTTCAATAGTTCCATATCCAAGAACCAGAAGAAGGCCTGAAGAAGAGTCACAGAGATGAGCATCAGGACAGTGATGAGCAGAACTAACTCCAACTCTGTGGATTAGAAGACAAGCCACCTGAACAGGCTGCCAATGAGGCAAGGATAAATGTTGTCTTACATATGCTTTATAGCCCATTTTCCTAAAATTATAAGTAGTGGGTTTTTTTTTGTTTTGTTTTGTTAGTTTGATTTTGCCATGTGTCAGGCCATGGATTATCCAGTTGCTCATGCCAAGGTTCTGGGCTTAGACAAGTTTCTCTTCTCTCTGCCCAAGAATGACACAGATGTGACATAGCAGCCACATCTGCAACAACTCTGGGGAAGCTATAAGTAGTAGTATACCAGCTTCAAGTCTCTACACTATTAACTGTATGGTCATTCTCTGGGTATACATCCAAATTCCTGAGCCCAAACAGTGCCACTGGACTTCTATTGTGGTACAGGGGAAGGTGATTCTGTATCTATATACTGGAGCAGATTTAGACATATCAAGGCACCCTGATAGGTATGGGGAAAGAGCAGACTCCAACATATGTCATCATGTAGGAAATATTGTTTGTTTTGCCCTGAACACTCCATTTCCTCTCTTGCACTGATAGGAAGCCAAGTTTTGTTCTGGGGTTACTAGTTTCCTGGCTAATTAACATATTGGAAAAGGTGACAATGACATTTTTTTAAAACCTCTAATTTATGCTTTATCTAAAACTAATCTTAATTCAGAGCTTTTAGTTATTTAAGTCAATAATTTCACTTTTAAAATCAGTTTGAATTGATTTTTCTGCTATTTACTTGTAAAAGAGATTCTGAACTGATCCATATAGTAGCTTCTTTTGGTTATTAAATGTCACACTCCTCAATAGTCCATATCTGGTGCATGTTCTGGAAACTAAACGTTGCAAGGGCCTACCATTTTGACACTGAACTGCCTCCAAACTTGATGCCTCAATAAACACATGAAATACAGGCAAAGGTAACAATTTTGTTCCAGGTACTGCTCAGACTCAATTCATCACTCACTACTCTCCCAGCCCATGACTTTGGGCTCTTTTATCCCTTAGCTTTTCATACCTTTGCTCCCTGAATCTAACTTATCTGTTCTCCCCTCCTTGGCTTAGCTCAGTTCTGAATTCTGCACATGTTTATGGTGTGCCTGTAAGGAAACTCCTTCTGCTGTTTTGGTATAGCTAAAGTCCAGTCTCCTCATTCCCTCAGTTACCAACAAGAAACCCTTCCTGGACAAGATTTCTTCATAACTCTTGTAGGTGTGTCACTTTTCTTAAGAAAGAATTTCATTATTAACTAAGAAACAAGCACTTTTATTATGTTATGAAACTTTAGAGATGATCATATACATTTCTTATCTTGGTGGACAGGAATCTAACATTCATAGCAATTGTTTGGCTTGCTGATACCACAAAATTAGTCATAGGTATTGCAAATCATGACTAAATGTGGTTTTATTGTATTTAAAAGGTCATTTATATTATTTAATAACAATATAGAGTAAACAACCATTAAGCACTAATTGGAGACAGATAACTTCTCTGTCATGTATATACCTGAAAGTGAATGATGATTAAGTTGTCACTAAAACTGGAAGCTCTTTATTTATTGTTTTTCTTGGAGTGGTCACCTACCCAAGTCAAGTCTCTGCTCATCACTATTTATCCCCAACTTTACCTGCTTCTACTGCCCTTCACCCACCACCCTCTGGCAATCAACACACTGTTATCCATGTCCATGTGTTTTTTTTCCTTTTCTGCTCAATCCCTCCACCCCTCAACAACCTTCAATGACTACCAACCTGTCTTCTATGAGTACATCTTTTGGTACTTGTCCTTCTCTGGCTGGCTTATTTCAGTTAGCCTAATGTTATCCAGGACCATTCATGGTGTCACAAATTCATTAACACTTTCTAACACCATCTATGTATTTTGACAGAGAAATTTAGTGATGTTCAGAACTGGTTTAAATAATCTAAGTTTAAAGTAATCTTATTATGACCACTGACTTGTCTCTCACTTCTTGGTGCTCATACTTTCTGCCTAATATTAGCATTTTATAGCTGGGACTGGCTTGGAATTGTTCCTCAGGTAATTATCACCTTTTAAATTTCCTCCCTCAATATCTAGTTTCTATTCAAGCAGAGCTGGTAACTCACCAAAACTGTGATTTTTTTCATATTTATCCATCTTCCATTTAATTTATTGGTTCACTTGAAAGAACTTCTAGAGGAATAATTGATGAACTAGCTCAGAAAAAAATATTTCTGGCTATGTCTATGGAAATTAAGGGGAAAGTATGGAAATGTTTGTCATCCTTTCAAAGTGAATTTATCCTTTTTCTGAGTAAGGCTTGGGCAACTATTGGTCTCAAAACATGAGAATTTGGCATTCCAACCAATTGTGCCTTCTGTGCTCTGAATTACAACCCAATCTTTTCTCAGAATAGTTTATTGCTTTCTTGTATCTTTATTTCTTGATCCTCACATGACCCTTCCAATCAGGATTTAAGTTGATCAATGCTCGTGAATTTGAAAATTGTACATATATCAAAAATAAATAAAAGAAAATTAAATTAAAAAAATGGAGTTCATCAATATGAGGAAGGAGTAAGTGGAGCTACACCAATCTCTTCCCAGGTTGCATCTGGAATTACTTTTTTGGAGAAAAAGTCAGCTGCAATTACAACAGAACACCAGCTGTAAAGAAGCCCTATAACCAAGGACAAAACAGAAGAGGATGCTTCATCACAACGACTGGTAGGAATCATGGAGACACGAGAGGGCTGGCCGGGCCCTGACCTGAGGCAGCAGCCAAAGAAATGGAGCTGGAGCTCCACCTGAGAAGGGTGGGCTATGGTCCCCCAAGCTGGGTTTCCAAACCTACAGCAACATGGCAGAGAATAGAGCAGCATACAGCTGAGAAAGGTGGACAGCCCTGGAGTTTACCAGCCTAAGAGAGCACTGAAGACAGAGAACTAATAGGGTGACCACAACAAAAATACATTGGCACCCATCTACCCTGGGCTCCAGCAGAGGGAGAGCAGAGAGGACTAGAGATGCATGGGGATAGTTTGCAGTGGTGGCTTGGAGGAAAGAAGTGGGGAAGCTGCTATGGGGACCCCAGTGCTGACTCATCTACCACACCTCCTTCGTACTGCATACTGTGATGCACCAAGAGGCTTTCATATGAGGGATCCTCATAGCCCCTCCCACTGGAAGCAATCTGCCCCACCGGCTGTGCCTGAGCCTGGCACCTGATTCCAATTCTTTGATTTACATCTAAATAACCTCTCCTGCCCTTCCCTGTCTGAGCATGACTACAATAGTTTGCACCTGAAGAGGTATTTCTTGCCCAGCAGCACCTGGGCCTGGAAGCTGATTACAAACTCTCTGACTTACAGCTGGGTCAGTCAGTCAGCCCCACAAAATGGCATGTGAGTTTGGTGGCTGATTGTGGATTCATTGGTTCATAACTGAGTTGGTCTCTTCTGACCACTGGCCCCTGGGCCTGGTGGTTGATCACAAACTCATTGGATTACAATGGCATCTTTCAGTATAGCCCAGTGGCCCCTTACCCTGGCAGCTGATCACAGATTCATTGGATTATAATGGGATCTTGCTGCCTAGCCCAGTGGCACCTGAGCCTGGTGGCTGATCACAGATTCATTGATTTACATCTGAATCTGTCCCACTAAGCAGCACCTGTGCTGGTGGCTGCTCTATTGGATTACAATTGAACTCTCTATCTAGCCCAGCAGGGCCTGAGTTTGGTAGCTGATTCACTGATTTAAAACTGAATTGATCTGTCCCCACATACTGCATCAGATCCTGGTGGTGGATCACAAATCAAAAGGATTACAACTGAATCAATCCATCTAGCCTAGCAGTTCCTTAGCCTGGCAGCTGATCACAGTCTCATTGGATTACAACAAAACCTAAAAATGGGGAGAAAGTGAAACAGGCCACTACAAAAGGGAAAGAGGAATCCTGGTCACTAAATGAAAGAGAGGCAAGCAACTATTTTGAATATAGAATTCAAAATAATGATGATAGAGAAGTTCAATGAGCTCAGCCAGCTCAAAGAAAACTACACACAACTCCAGGGGACCTATGAAGAACTCCAGGGAAGGTACAAGGAACTCACTGAGAACTACACCAGCATTAAAAAGGACATAGAAACTATCAGTGAGTGACAGGAGGAAATGATGAATGAAATTTCTGAATTGAAGAATACAGTAGAAGGAATCAAAAGTAGGCTAGAGGAAGCAGGCTAGAGGAACTCACTGGATCAGTGAGTTGGAGGACAATGTAGAAAAATATTCCAAGACAGTGCAACAGAACAACAACAAAAAAGGCTGAACAAGAATGCAGAGGTTTTCAGAGAGTTGAAGGACAACATGAAACACAATAATATCCATATCACAGGGATACCAGAAGGAGAAGAGAAACAAGGAATGAAAAATCTGTTCAAAAATGTAATGATAGAAAATTTCCCCAACATGATGAGTGAAAACGTTACTCAAGTCCAGGAAGCACGGAAGGTCTCAATGAAGATTAATCCAAACAGACCCACTTCAAAACACATTTAATTAAAATGGCAAATTTCAAAGACAAAGAGAGTATCCTAAAATCATCAAGAGAGAAACAGCAAATAATATACAAGGGATCCGATAAGTTTATCAAATGATGATTCAACAGAAACAATACAAGCCAGAAGGGAATGGCAAAAAATATTCCAAGTAATGGGAAACAAAGGCCTGCAACCAAGAAAACTCTACCCAGCAAGGCTCTCATTCAAAATGGAAGGAGAAATATGAAGTTTCAAAGAAAAAAGAAGACTAAAAGAATGCATAACTACCAAACCAGCATTGCAAGAAATGCTAAAGGATCTGCTTTTAAAAAGTGAAGAAACAGAGGGAGACAGAGAGAAACACAGGTACAAAATTGGAAAATGGTAATAAATATCAATCAATAATAACTTTAACTATAAAAGGATTAAATGTGCCAATCAAAAGATATAGGGTAGTTGAATGGATAAGAAAACATGATACACACACACAAAAAAAACATGACCCACATATATGCTGTCTTCAAGAGACCCACCTAAGAACAAAAGATGGACACAGATTGAAAGTGAAGGAATGGAAAAATATATATCAAACAAATGGACATAAAAAAAGGCTGGAATAACAATACTTATTTCAGACAAAATAGATTTTGCAATAAAGGCCATAAAAAGAGATAAAGAAGGGCATTTCATAATACTTAAGGGAACAATCCATCAAGAAGAAATAACTCTGATAAACATATATGCACCTAACGTAAGAGCTCCAAAATATATAAGAAAAATTTTGGAAGACTTCAAGAAGGATATAGACAGCAACACATTAATAGAAGGGGATTTTAATACCCTATTATTAACAATGGAGAGATCTTCCAAACAAAAAATCACCAAGGATGTTGTGGCATTGAACAACACTCTAGAGTAAATGGACCTAACTGATATATACAGAACCTTTAACACCAAAGAAGCAAAATACACATTCTTTTCAAATGCATATGAAACATTCTCAAAGATAAACCACATGGTAGGTCACAACACAAGCATTCACAAATACAGGAAAATTGAAATCATACCAAGCATCTTCTCAAATCACAATGGCTTTAAATTAGAATCCAATCACAAGGGCAAAAACCAAAAACACTCTAACTCATTAAGACTGAACAACATGCCTTTAATGAATGAATGGGTTGACGATGACATCAAAGATGAAATCAAATTTCTGGAAACAAATGACAATGAACACACAACAGTCCAAAACCTATGGGACACAGCAAAGGCTGTCCTCAGAAGGATATTCATAGCAATACAGGCCTACCTAAAAAGGTCAGAAGAAGGTTATACAAAAAACATAATCATAAAGCTGCAAGAACTATAGGAGGAACAACAAACAAAGCCCAGAGCAAGTGGAAGAAGGGAAATCATCAAGATGAGAGTAGAATTAAACAACTTAGAAACTAAAACTATAATTCAAAGAATCTCTGAAAAAATAAACAGAATTGACAAGCCTTTAACCATAATCATCAAGAAAAAGAGAGGGCCCAAATAAACAAAATCAGAAATGACAGAGGATAAATCACAACTGATATTTCAGAAATACAAAGCATTGGAAGAAATTACTACAAACAACTGTAGACAAGAAATATGACAACCTGGGTGAAATGGACACATTTCTGGAAATGTATAATCTACCAAAACTGAATCCAGAAAAAGCAGAAATCCTGAATAGGCCAATAACAACTAGAGAAATTGAAGAAGTAATCAAAAATCTCCCAAAGCACAGGAGCCCCAGATGAGATGGCCACATAGGTGAATTTTACCACACCTTTAGAGAAGAACTAACTCCAATCCTTCTCAAACTATTACAAAAATTCCAACAAGATGGAAGACTCCCCAACTCTTTCAATGAGGCCAATATTATTCTAAACCCCAAACCAGGTCAAGACACAACTAAGAAAGAAAACTATGGACCAATATCTGATGAACATACATGCTAAGATTCTCAACAAAATATTGGCCAACTGGATCCAACATTAAAAGGATTATACACCATGATCAAGTGGGTTTCATCCCAGGGATGCAAGGATGGTACAACATTTGCAAATCAATAAATGTAATACACCACATAAACACAAGGAAAGACAAAAAACATATGATCATATCAATAAATGCTGATAAAACATTTGATAAAGTACAGCAACCATTTATGATAAAAACACTCAATAAAATGGGAATAGAGGAAGCATACCTCAACATAATAAAGGCCACATATGAGAAACCACCACATATGAAGCCACCATCATATTCAATGGGCAAAAACTAAAAGCTTTCCCCCAAAGATCAGGAACAAGGCTGTCCATTTTCTCCACTTCTGTTTAACATCATTCTGGAAGTTCTAGTCATAGCTATCAGAGAAGAAAAAGGAATTAAAGGTATCCAAATTGGAAAGGAGGAAGTCAAACTGTCATTATTTGCAGATGACATGATAGTGTACATACAAAACCCAATAGGCTCCATCAAAAATTTACTTCACCTAATAAGCAGATTTAGCAAAATAGCTGGATATAAAGTCAATATCCAGATATCAAAAGCATTTTTGTATACCAATAATGAAACATCAGAGATAGGAGCTAGAAAACAAATCTCATTTACCATAGCAACAAGAAAAATAAACTACTTAGAATAAGCTTAACCAAGGAGGTAAAAGATCTGTACTCAGAAAACTATAGAACATTGAAGAAAGAAGTTAAGGAAGATACAAATAAATGGAAGCATATACCATGTTCATGGAGGGGAAGAATTAACATCATTAAAATGTCCTTACTACTCAAAGCAACCTATAGATTCAAAGCAATCCCAATTAAAAAAAACAATGACAGACTTCACAGAGACAGAAAAAAATATATTTCAAAAATTTATATGGAGCCAAAAACACCGACGAATAGCCACAGCAATCTTGAGAAAGAAGAACAAGATAGGAAGAATCATAATATCGGACATCAAACTATACTACAAGGCAACTGTCATCAAAACAGCCTGGTACTGGCATAAGAATAGACATATAGGTCAATGGAACAGAATAGAGAGCCCAGTAATAAACCCAGGACTTTACGGTCAATTAGTATTTGATAAAGGGGGAAGGTACATTAAATGGAGTTAAAACAGTTTCTTCAACAAGTGGTGTTTGGAGAACTGGACAGCAACATATGAAAAAATAAAACTAGACAACCAACTCATACCATATACCAGAATAAACTCAAGATGGATAAGAGACTTAAACATTGCAGTGCCACCATAAAGGTCCTGGAGAAAAATATAGGCAGTAAACTTTTGGATATCCTACTCAAAAATATGTTCACTGATACTTCACCAAGGGCAAAGGAAATTAAAAACAAATCAACAAATGGGACTATATTAAATTGAAAAGTTTCTGTTCAGCTAAAGAAAATATCAGCAAAATTCAAAGGGAACCAACTGTATGGGAAAACATAATTGCCAATGATACCTCAGACAAGGGTTTGATCTCCAAAATATATAAAGAACTAATGCAACTCAACACCAGGGAGACAGACAGCCCAATTAAAAAATGGGCAAAGGAACTGAACAGACAACTCACTGTGGAAGATATACAGAGGGCCCAGAGGCATATGAAAGAATGTTCAACATCACTAGTCATCAGAGAGTTGCAAATTAAAACCACAATAAGATACCACCTCACACCTGTCAGAATGGCGATCATCAACAAATCAACAAACAGCAAGTGTTGGCGAGGATGTGAGGCAAAGGGAACCCTCGTGCACTTTTGGTGGGAATGTAGGCTGGTGCAGCCACTGTGGAAAACAGTATGGGGTTTCCTTAAAAAACTGAAAATGAAACTACCTTTTGATCCAGCAATTCCACTACTGGGACTATACGCAAAGAATCCTGAAATGCCAATTCATAAGAACCTATGTACACGTATATTCATAGCATCACTATTTACAATAGCCAAGTGCTGGAAGCAGCCTAAGTGCCCATCAGTGGATGATTGGATCAAAAAACTTTGGTACATTTACACAATGGAATACTATACAGCACAAAGAAAGAAGGAACTTGTACCCTTTGCAACAACATGGATGGAACTGGAGAGTATTATGCTTAGTGAAATAAGCCAGTCAGTGAAGGACAAATACCGTATGATCTCACCCATTACAGGACAATAATGAACAAAACTAACAACAAGCAAAACAGAACCAAATATATGAATACAGTGAATAGGCCTTCAGTGGTCAGGGGGAAGGGGGTTGAGGGGAGTCGGGAGGCAGAGGCAAAGAAAGGGAGCAGTTTAGACAAGAACCTAGTATAAAGGAACTATGGACACGGACAACAGGTGGGATTGACTTTGGGGGAAATGGGTGGGTGGAGAGGGGGTCCGAGGGGAGCAAAAAGAGGATGGATGTAATACAACAACAATAAAATTTTAAAAAACAGTAATTTTTTAAACAAATGAATTAGCATAGGCATTTTGGAAAAATGAGAAGAAAACTTTGTATTAATATGATTTGAGAAGCTGACAGAAGGCAGTAATTAAATGGTGAATTGTCTGGATGTGAAAGGGAAAAGAAAAAAGGTACACATTGGTGGTTAGAGAATAGACAGGGGGATGTTAAGAAGAACAAAGGAAATAGAGAAGCCAAAGAACTTATGTGCATGACTCATGGATATGAACTAAGATGGGCATTGCTGGAGGGAATAGGGTACTGGGTGAAGGGGTGCAAAGGGGTGGGGGAATGGGACAACTGTAATAGCAAAATAAATAAAATACATTTAAATAATTAATTTTTTTAAAAGTTTCCATTTGCTGCAGTAATAGACCTGATTCCACTCCAGAATATTGAGCATGCTTTAATTAACTTTTCTTTATCCATGGACATCATCATGTTTTCAATCTTAGCTTTAACAGCCTCTTTATTGGAATGAGGTTGTTTATTAACCTCTCTCTCACAAAGGCTCCATACATAATCGTCTAAAGGGTTTGCATCTGGTGAACTAGGAGGCGAGATTTCCTTTAACCAGAATTCAGAAACATTGACACTGAGAAATTCTTGCTCCGTTTTGGTGTTCTGTGCTGGTGCAACATCTTGTTGGAGCTAAAATGCCGTCCATTTGCAACTTCCCTCATCCATGGTACAACTACTTTTCTCAAAATAGCAAGGTAAACATCAGCAGTCATGTTCAAGCCTTGGGGGAAAAAATGCAGGGTCATGATATTTCTTTCATTGCTGACAACACCTAACACCATTACTGTAGCAGGAAATTTCCTTTTCATGACAATTGGGACTTCATTAAGATTCCTACAGAGCCACCAGTTGTTTCTTCTGTTGACTATTTGGTCCAGCTGAAACTTCTTTGCATCTGAGAAGAAAATCAGAGGGTTTTTTTCTTTGGGATTTTTCCATTTTGTTAGTAGTGTCCTTACTTTTTTAAAGTGCCTTTCCTTTGTCTGCTGTGTCATAAACTGGACTCTTCTAAGAACATAAGATCTGTATCTGATATCTTCAGCAATAATCTTGCAAACTGTTGCATCTGACATCTGCAGTTCTCTTGCTATGTATATACTTATGTATTTTATGTATATATATACACACATATAAAATATAACTATATATATTATACTTTATATAATTGTACATATACTATATGCATAAATATATATAATGCCTTATATAGATATATTTACACTACTGAAATGTCATAAAATTATTGTTATATAAATGCTATCAAAGTACATGCAGTTAAAGTATAAGAAAAATATTATAGGGGTGTGTTATGTAATTAATAAAATGTTGTACTTTGGATTTTGTAATGTTTGTGGCATGAGCAAGCTTTTGGCTTTATTTTAATATAATTTTAATTCTAAATAAGATGTGTACTCATAGTTAATTCACAGTCATACTTTTGCACTCTTCATCTTATAGAAGCAACCCAAATAGCAGGGACTTTAAGCGCCACAAAGCCTAGGTATACCCCTGCCTATCGTTCAAAAGAATACTCAGTAATTATTGGTTAAGTATTTTTAAGTTAACTGTTAACATTTCTGTACTTTGTATCTAGGACACTCTATTTCAACATATTACATACAGAAGAATTGTGTGGAAGTCAATAACTACTGAAACAATAAGGATTTTCCTTTTTCCAAAATCAGTACTTCATAAGGTAACTCTGCTATAAAAAAATTACTTAAGATTTAGGTCAAAGATGAAGCTACTACATTAGAAGATCTGAAGGGGGAAAAAAAAAAAAAAAAGAACATATCCAAATGTTTTCTATTTCTGTGGGTGGCTGAGTTAAGCCTAGAGTGTTCAAATTTTCCTTCACAGGCTGTTAACCAACTGTAAGCATTTACTTTAAAAAGGTAATGCAACGTATGAAAATGACAAAAGAATTGTCATGGTGTAGTGAGACCAGAATTATTGTTTAAAAAGCTTATTAAATAAGCAAATAGACTAATAAAAATTTAATTTTGTATTAATTTAGCAGTTCTATCTACATTATTATTCTTTTGGTAAAAACACTTACAGTGATCTC
Organism: Noctilio leporinus; assembly: GCA_004026585.1. Classification (NCBI taxonomy): domain Eukaryota; kingdom Metazoa; phylum Chordata; class Mammalia; order Chiroptera; family Noctilionidae; genus Noctilio; species Noctilio leporinus. Next base: position 105,279 of record PVIW01004657.1, on the reverse strand, counting down.
CTAGGCTCTGAAATAGACTTCCTCCCCAAGAATGCTTATTTACCCAGATCAGATAAAATATACTCCCATTTCCTGTCACCAAGCCCCTCCATCTGAACTAGCTGCTGGCACTTATTCCAATTAATATTATTGTGTTTGCCTTATTATTGGTGTTAGAATATTGTTATTTCTCATTATGAAAAAAAATATAAAATGGTCATTAAGTAGCATCCTAATCCAGGACTCCTCCACTGTCTTGGTGGGATAAGAAAACCAGATGGAAGAGGCCATAATTGGGATTACTATCTAGGCTAGACATGATCCTAGATTTTGCTAAAGCACATTCATAGTTAAGATATAAGAATCATGGTATAGAAATGATCCAGAAACTCTGTGTAAGAATGAATATAACAGAAGCTTCAATCCACCAGGACAGACTAATTTGACTTAATTAATTCAAGTAATCCAGATACTTGACCAGACCAGATACTTTATTTCATCAAAGCTCAGTCCAAGGGTCAGAGAAGTAATCCATCTACTTTGATAACTGCCTTTTTCCCTGAATACCTAATATTTCAGGGTGTCAGATTTATGCCTGTACCTTACTTTACTGAAAGTAATTAATAAGTGCTGGTTTAACAAATGATAGCCAATGGTTTTCTTTCTTTATAAAAACCTTAATCATAGAGTTGCATTAACATATTACTAAGATTGGGAAGAATAATAAATTGCAAAGCATCTGGTCCAATATTCATATTACTATAGGCATGCAATGGGTGTTTCAGAGTTTAAGAAAAAGTCATTTATTTCTTCCAGCTTTATAAGATATAATTGGTATATAAAACACTGGATATAATAAATGTATACAATTGGTGAGTTTGGGCATGTATAGACTCAGTTTACCATCACCACAGTCCAGGTAATAAATTTATTCATCACCTTCAAAATTTTTCTTGAATCTCTTTGTAATTTGTTTGTCTTTTTGTGGTAAGAACACAATATGAGATCTAACTCCTGAGTAAATTTTTAGTTATAGAATATGCTATATTGTTAACTATAGGCTTACATTGTACATCAGATCTTTGGAGCTTATTCATTTTTGTGTAACTGCAACTTTACCCATTGAACAACTTCTCATACTCTCCTACTCTGTCCTGGCTAATCACTATTCTGTTGTCTACTTTTAAACCTTGACTACTATTTTAGACACCTCATATAAGAGGAAATATTCAGTATTTGCTCTATGACTGACAATTTACATACTGTCTTCCAGGTTCATCAATAGATAAATGGATAGAGAAAATGTGGTATATACATACAATAAAATATTATTTAGCCTTTAAATAGAAAAATTCTATTTGCCACAACATGAAGGACCTATAAGAAACATAACCAAATACATAAATACAATGAATAGGCCTTCAATGGGCAGGGTGGAGAGAGGCAGGGGCAGGTAGGAGAAGGAGGCAAAGAAGGGGAGCAGTTTAGTCAAGGAACTAGTATGGAAGAACCATGGACATGAACAACAAGTGGGATTGGCTTTGAGGGGGAGTGGGTGGGTGGGGAAGGGGACAGAGGGGAGCAAAAAGGGGATGGATGTAATAAAACAACAATAAAATTAACTTTTTAAAAAAGAATATATAATTAAAATGTTTTGAAAATCCATGAATAACATAAACCTATGTTTATGTTAACATCCTAAATATCAAGTGAACTGAGACTTAAATGACAGTCAAAATAAAGAAGCATGTTTTTAGTTCTGAACAATCATGAATAAAACTAGTTTTGCATTTGACTACAGAGAATATTTTGATGCAACTGGATCTCTTGATCTCTCACTGATTCTCTATCCCTCTCTTTTCTTTTCTGTAGCATTGTCTGATATTAGCAATGAATGGGTACCATTGACTTGTCCAAATCTCTAATGAAAAATAAGGGTGAAAAAAGAAGAAAGTTAATATATTAGGTATTGTAATTGAATGAAGAAAATAATACTAGGAATTCTACCTAAGAATCTTTAAGGTAGAATTTTCATATAATGAGTGAATAATAGAAACAAACCTAATGAATATTAGAGATAATATTTTGTTCCTATATCAATTCTCATTAACAGTTATAATTGGATGAGAATATAAAATTTGGTAAAAACGTGTTAAATGCAATTCAAATTTAGTGTTTTAAAGAATGTAAAAGCAAAACAAAAAATAAAAATCTTTAAAAATATGGTTCATAAATATTATAAAAGTTCTAAGTGAAAAATAAACTATTTTATTCAATATGTAAACTTTATTTGGGCCATATTATTTAACCTCTAACTACTGAAAACAGCAAGTGAAGAGTTTATGAAAAGTAATACATGCATGGATTCTCTTTTTAAAAATTAGTTTAAGCCCTGGCTGGTGGCACAGAGGATAAGGTGCTGGCCTGCAAATCCAAAGGTTGCTGGTTCAGTTCTCAGTCAGGGCACATAACCAAATTACAAGCCAGGTCTCCAGCCAGGTCTGTAGCTAGAGGCAGGTAAAAGACAATCATACATTGATATCTCTCTCCCTCTCTGCCTCTATCCCTTTCTCTCTGAAAATAATAAAATCTTTCAAAAAACCATTAAAGAAATAAATCTAGCTTGAAATATGTTTCTAATTTGACATTATGAACTCAAATACTTCTCATAATTTGCAGGTAAAAAGTGTCATAATCATTTCCATAAAATAAGATAATCATCTCTAAACCAAGAGCTAAGAAATTCTGGTTGATGATACAAAAGCTTAGCAATATCCAATAGGATTGATATGCAAAAGATAAAGTTAAAAGCTTTTTGCTAGTCTTCTAAATTTTTGAATTGAGACATTTTCATTTAAAAATTTATAAAGTTACAGAAATTTATGTCTAAAATAATCCTCTGGAATAAATTTTGGAAACCATATTTAGCTGCTAAGTAAAAAGGAAAATATGCTTTATGTTGCCAAATGAAATAGAAATGGTTATTTAAAAACAAAAAGCTAAGGTTTTAAAATTTCTTTCCTAATTAAACATTTGAATATGCCCCAAACCAATCTTCCAAATCTTGAATGATATATATATATATATATATATATATGATTTGTATTTATTAGTTTAAATTGAACATCCTTTCTAGAAATAGTCTGATAATTTTTAATTCAAAACATAGTTTACTGTAGCACATTTTTACCTATGCTAATTTTTCTAGCTTTTCTTTGAAATATATTCCTTATGTCTTGAGATACATGAACAAACTTTTCTTAAAAAGTGTACATCTTTTGCAATATGAATAGTATAGCCCATATATTTTCTACTATTACTATTTATACCAAAATACCTGATGGTATTTAATTGTAAAGATCAGTGTAATCATATATTTTTATTTAAAGTTAAATTTTTCCTGTACTCCTACATTTCAATCTGATGATCTCTAGAAGTACTAAAACATTCACTTAACAAGAATGGTTCCACCTTCTGAAATGGGAACATCATGAAAATTAGGATTAGTTTGCTTAAACTTAATCCAGTACTTGATGTACTATGAAAGCTACATTAATTGTTTGCTAGATTTTTACAAATTATTTTACATTTAATTTTCACAAAATATTTTTTAATAATATGGCTATAAGAGCAAAGCAGGGCTCATTCATGTGGCATCTTGGGTTATAACCCTATAATTAATATTAAGAAAAACAGGTCTTTATTTATATTCCAATTTAGATGTGGGGTGCTGGGAGCACTTCTGCTCAGAGCTCTGTTGTCCCACAAAACCCAGAACTTACCTTGCTCCCCAAAAGGCATTACACCAAAACTAAGACCAATAATCCCCATCCCTTATCTATCACCTCTGTCCTTCAGGACCTGGGGTATGTTATCCTCAGCGTCCATATAATAGTCCATAAAAGCTTGTGCCATGTTACACTGGATCATGATGAAGTCCAGGAAAGGCACAAGTCCTAAGAGAGTGCCCTTCCCATATTCCAAGTTCCAAGAGTCCAGGTAAAGTTCAGGTCTACAGGGCAGAGTCCTTGGTGGCTTCAGAGTCAGCTAGAGCCTCCACCATGAAAGCAGCAGCATGCCTGCTTTCTTATTAGCCTAGACCACATGGCAAATCCTGACAACAAACTGCATAGCTGCTTGCTGCTTCCCACATGACTGCTACAACATCCTCCTTCATCATGACATCCTTCTTCATGCTTCTTCAACATGCTTCTTTGTCATGGCACACCTCCATCAAGCTTCTCAATCATGGCACCCTCCCTCATGGTTCCGCCAATATGCTCCATTTTTTTTTTTCTTTTGTTGTTGTTGTTGTTGTTTAAGATTTTTTTCATTAGTTTTAGAGAGAACAGCAAGGAGGGAGGAAGAAATGGAGAGAAATATCAATGTATGGTTGCCTTTCACCTGCCTCCAGCTAGAGACCTGGCTGGAGACCTGGCTTGCAACCTGGTTACGTGTCCTGAGTGGGAATCAGACCAGCAACCTTTGGATTCACAGGCTAGCACCAATCCACTGAGCTACTGCCCAGGGTCCATGCTCCATTTTCTCACTCCAGCTTTTAATCCAAAACTGCATGGCATCTTCTTTCATACCAGACCTATGGCAGATTGGGGTGAGGTGGGGTGACCCTTCTATATCTTTTCAAACTGCTTGGCCCCATTCCTTATGGCTTCCCCCTAATTTTAAATGCTGACTCCAAGCATCATACATCATTATTAAGAAAAGCATCTCAGGCTCTACCAGTGGCCCTTACATCCTGGTGGCAGTACAGCTTCTCTTCAGGAAAGGCTTGACTATAACATAGTCATTGTTATGAAAAGTATCTTAAGCTGTATCATTTGTCCTGAAACTGGGTGGCAGCAAAGCTTTTATCTAGCTATCAACTTGTCATAATATGCAAAGTCTGTTAAATACTGTATTATTTCCTTCTCCCATTCCCCAAACTATGGGTTGTGTTGACTTTGAGGATCCCTCCCTCAATCTTTTACATTGGTCATAGGCTATAAGATGTAAAACTTGAACAAAATTTTTTCTCTCTTTTTTTAATGGAACAACATTTTAAAAAGCAAATGGGAGTTAAAGTATAAACAATTACATGAGAATGTCCCTCCTACTTGAAGGAAAAATGTACGTATCACCAAAATCATAATTTGGAAGGTCTATTAGAGACCTAAGGTCACAAATAAATAAAGTGATTAAAATTCCAAAGTATGACAAGTACCTCCATGAGGGAAAGGAAGAGAAGTTAATCATGAAAGAAGAAAAATTTAAATTTTAAAGTTTCTTAAAGGCTGAGTGTTGGCACACATGAGTTTAGAATCCTGGAGAACCTAAGACCCAAGGAGAGTCCAAACCTAGTGTCGCCTGATTCCATAGCTACAGAGGTGCCTAGAAGAAAGACTGGGTGAGGGCAAGGCAGAACTCAGGAGTTGATGGTAGAGTTAAACCAAGAGAAGCCCATTCAATTCCTGGGCCCTATGAGTTACAGGGAGGAATCAGAGGCCGCTAGTCCACAATCTTGAAAGCCACCTTCAGTGTGGACACTTCTTGGATACAAAGGGAAAGTTAGCTGCTCTTGGAGAAAGAGCAAGAAACTGGTCCACTGCCAGACCAACTTAATTATGCTTTAAGAGAAATAGCCTCTGATAGCTAGCTGGAAGGAAGAACCCACCAAAGAGTTACACAACAACCAAAATGCAAGTACAACCAGACAGCCCAAATAAACAGCATAAAGGGCATCCCAAGAGCATCAGGTTCAGGAGATCAAGGAGATTGCACCAGTGAATCCTACAGATCTAAAACAGATCACCACAAAGACAGGGTGTCAAAGCAGACAAATTTAAGAAGCAAAAACAAACAAATGTCACCTAAAATTGGGAGGTAAAGCAATAACCTCTCATTGAAAGGAAAGGAAGAATCTCCAGAACGAGTGCTAAATAAAATAGAGGCAAAATAAACTATCAGACATGAAATTCAAAACACTGGTTATAAGAAAGTTCAATGAGCTCAGCAAGCTCAAAAGAAAACCAACAAAGAACTCAAGGGGGAACTAAAAAGAACTCCAGGGAAGCTACTAGGAACTTACTGAGAACTACACCACCATTAAAGACATAGAAAATATCAGTAAGATCCAAGAGAAAATGAAGAATAGAAGTTCTGAATTGAAGAATACAGTAGAAGGAATCAAAATCAGGCTAGAGAAAGCAGATAATCAGATCAGTGAGCTGGAGGACAACATAGAAAAAATTCCCTGATGGTGCAACAAAATGAAAAAAGACTGAAAGAGAGTGAAGAGGTTTTCAGAGAGCTTCAGGAAAACATGAAATATAATATTATTCATATCATAGGTATACAAGAAGGAAAAGAAGAGGAGGAAAAGATAGAAAATATGTTTGAAAAATTATGACAGAAAACTTCACTAACTTGAGGAGAGGAAATGATGCTCAAGTTTAGGAAGCACAGAGGATCCCAATGAAGATGAACCCAAATAGACCCACTCCAAGACAACTCATAATTAAAATGGCAAATTTCAGAGACAAAGAGAGACTCCTGAAAACAGCAAGAGACAAATAGCTAATAATATGCAAGGGGGCTCAGATAAGGTTATCAGCTGATTTCTCAACAGAAACACTATAAACCAGAAGGAAATGGAAAAACATATTCCAAACTTTGAAAATCAAAGCCCTGCAACTAAGACTATGCTACCCAGCAAGGCTTTCATTCAAAATGGAAGGTGAATTAAGGAGTTTCCCAGACAAAGGGTTAAAAGAATACACCTAACCCTGGCTGGTGGCTCAGTGAATAGGTGCCAGCTGTGAACCCAAAGGTTGCTGCTTCCATTCCCAGTCAGGGCAACATAACCAGATTGTAAGCCAGGTCTCCAGCCAGGTCTATAACTGGAGGCAGGTGAAAGGCAAACATAAACTGATGTTTTCCTCCCTCTCTGCCTCCCTCCCTTCCCCTGTCTCTAAAAATAATAAATAAAATCTTTTAAAAAATAAAAGAAAAGAAAAAGAATGCATCTCCACCAACCAGCATTCAAGAGATGCTAAAGTGTCTGCTTTGAAAAGAGCGAAAAACAGAGAGAGATGGAGAGGAACACAGGTACAAAGGGGGAAAATTACAATGAATAAGTACCTATCAATTATAACCTTAAATGTAAATGTATTAAATGCACCAATTCAAATACATAGGGCAGCTGAATGGATAAGTAAACATGACCCACATATATGCTGTCTACAAGAGACCCACCACAAAACAAAAGATCTATACAGACTGAAAGTGAAGAAATAGAAAAAATATTTCAAGCAAATGAACATGAAAACAAAAAAGCTTGGTAGCAATACTTGTATCAGACAAAATAGATTTAACAAAGAGACAAAGGACATTTCATAATATTTAAGGGAACAATCCATCAAGAAGAACTAACCCTTGTAAACATATATGCACCCAACATATAAAGAAAATCTTGGAGGACTTCAAGAAGGATATTGACTACAACACACTATAGTAGGGGATTTTAACACCCCATTGTCAATAATGGACAGATCTCCTAAGCAAAGAGGCACCAAGGATATTGTGGCATTGAATAACACTCTAGATCAAATGGACTTAATTGATATATACAGAACTTTTCATCCCAAAAAAGTAATATATATATGGAACATTCCAAAGGTAGACCACATGGTAGGACACAAAAACAAGCCTAAAAAATTTCAAGAACATTGAAATTATATCAATCATCTTCTTAGATCACAACAGCTTGAAACTAGAAACCAACCTCAAGGAAAATAGCCAATAAACATTCAAATTCATGGATACTAACATGCTACTAAATAATGAATGGGTTAGCAATGACATCAAAAAGAAAGTTAAAAATTTCTGGAAACAAATGAAAATGAGCACACAATAGCCCAAAACCTATGGGACACAGCAAAGGCAGCCCTGAGAGGGAAGTTCATAGAAATACAGGCCTATCTATAAAGGATGGAAGAATCTCAAATAAACGACCTAACCATGAAGCTACTAGAACTAGAGGAACAACTACAAACAAAGCCCAGAGCAAGTAGGAGAAAGGAAATGGTCAAGATCAGAGCAGAACTAAATGGCATAGAGCCTAAAAGAACAATTCAAAGAATCAATATATCCAGGAATTGGTTGTTTGAGAAGATAAACAAAATTGACAAGCCTTTAACCAGACTCATCAAGGAAAAAAAGAGGAAGGACCCAAATAAATAACATCAGAAATGAAAGAGGAGAAATCACAACTGGTACTATGCAAATACAAAGGGTTGTAAGAAATTACCACAAACAATTATATGACAAGAAATTTGACAACCTGAGTGAAATAAATAAATTTCTGAAAACATATAATCTTCCAAAACTGAATCAAGAAGAAACAGAAAAAAAGAAAAAGAGCAACAACCTCTGCTGCTGGGAAAAGGAAAGAAAATCCTCCTGCTCTTTACCCCTGGTGAAAGTTCCTTTATTTGGGAGAGAAGATGGGTAGAAAACCTTCCCCCTCCCAATCAGCTGGCCTTGACAAATGGTAAAGCATCCTGCTGGCATAAGAAATACACATGTGCACTGGACCTTGCATCTTGCGCCAAAGAACAAGCAACAGCTGGCTAACTCTGGGGGAGGGGCAAGATAGCACAGATAATAATGAAAGAAATAGAAGTATTTAGCAAATGGCTATCAAAACAGCAACTATAATAAAAAATGAAACAAAATCTTGTTTTTCCTATATATAAAATTATGGGGGGCCCCAACCCACAGAGATCCCTTGGTGCCACAGATAAAATGAATACTTCCCAGGCAACTTGTGCTAAGGGGGAAGGCCAGCTAGTGTCTTGAGAGACAAAACCAGGTTTGCCCTTCTCCTAGATCTTTTATTGAATGCAGTAAACTTGGAGGCATGTAGCTTGTCAATCAATGCTAAACAGTGCTAATTACAGAAAAATGGAGATTATTCAGGAATAACAAGTGAAGGAGCACTGAGATCTCACTCAGGTCAGGATGTGCATTCAAATCCTCTGCTGTTGGTACAATAGAAGGATTAAGCAAGGGGAAAGAACAGGCCAGGCTTCAAGGGTGCTTAAGTATTTTCTTACAGCCTGATTCCCAATAGGCCCCACTGGCTATAGCAATCGAGGCACGTATGCACCCAGCTTTCCCGGTTTTCCAGTCAGGTCTTAAAGGCTTTACCTGGCCTGCATGGGGCTCCAAGCCTCCACGCTTTCCCAGGGGTACTCTGACATAAAGTATCATTTCAATGTTTGAAATTGCCAGGCATTTTCATATATATTATATATATACAAAGTAGTCAAAATCAACTTTTGAATAGAAAGAACTTTATATAGAACACCTGAAAATAACAATGTTACTTAAAAAAAAATTATTTATTTATTATTTTTAGAGAGAGGGGTAGGGAGAGAGGCAGAAAGGGAGAGAGACATTAATGTATGGTTGCCTTTCACCTGCCTCCAGCTATGGACCTGGCTGGAAACTTGGCCTGCAACCTGGTTATGTGTCTTGACTGGGGAACCGAACCAGTGACCTTTGGGTTTGCATGCTGGCACCTTATCCACTATGCCACCAGCCAGGGCTAGGATGTTACTTTTAATGGCAGTCACATTATTGGCTTTACCCTGGTTTGCATTATTATGTTATTTTCAGCACATTTCTCCAAATGTGCATTTCTATTTGAATACTTTTATTCTGATATGCAATTTTTTGAATCTTATTATTTTAGTTTTTTGTGCTGCAACCATATAAAATCTTTTTAACATAGTGATAATTTCATATCCTTCAGATAAAAAGACTTTGAATGTTAATTTTTCTTTGTCAGTAACCCTGTAAGAACTTACCTAAACAGGCTAAATTAAAAGGAATTGTTTATTTATACATAAATATAAATTAAAAGAAAATTCTAAAAGCATGTTTAGATCCATGTATAATTTTGGATTATAACTCATATGCTTGAAAATATATATTTCTTGAAAATAAATCTATTTTAATTTAGACTATAGAACTATAGCTCTAATATTCTAAAAATATAATACAGTATTTATACTACATATGATTTGCCTCTACAATTAATTAATATCATAATATTAGGAGTTTTCTCAAAGAGGGAAGATCTCTAGTATAATCCTTCTCATGCCTAATTTTCTAGGTAAATTTCCATTTTCTGTTCAAGAATTCAGTTACATCTGATAAAGTTAAAGCAAAATTGCAACAAATACTTCCAGTACTTTTCCTGCAATATATTAATGAGTAACCGGTGAGTGCTATGTGGTTTGCTGGTAAGTACAGTAAAATTTTTTTCTCAGGAAACTTGGATTTTATTTCATGTTTTTATTTTATTTTTGACATTAGTTCAGATGTCCCACAGTTACCCCCCCTTTTCTCTCTTCTACCAAGTCCTCTCCACCCTGACTTTCACCACTTTGTTGTTTGTGTCCATGGGCTTTGCATATACACATATATGTTCTTCAGCTAGTCTCTTCCAGTCTCCCTCAATCCTCTCCCCTCTGAGATCTATCAGTTTGTTCCATGTATCCCTGCCTCTCATTTTATTATATTTGTCAGTTTATTTTATTCATTAATTTCAACATATGAGTGAGATCATATGACATTTGTCTTTCTTTGACTGGCTAATTTTACTTAGCATAATATTCTCCAAGTCCACCTATGCTGCTGCAAAGGGTAAGAGCTCTTTTGTTTTAACAACTGAGTAGAACTCCATTGTATAAATATACCACAGCTTTCTTATCCACTCATCTACTGATGGACACTTGGGCTGTTTCCAGATATTGGCTATTTATTGAAAATAATGCTGCTATGAATATAGGGGTACCTATATTATTTCTGATTAGTGTTTCAGGTTTCTTAGGATATATGCCCCAAAGTGGAATTACTGGATCAATAGGCAATTTTATTTTTAATTTTTTAGGAAATATTTTAGGTACAAGTAACAAAATATTTAAATAGCATTGGACATAGTATTCATTTGTTTAAAATATATTTATTAAATGCTTCACTATTAGACACAGGGGATACTACAGTTAAAGACAAAGTCTGTCCCCAAATTGTTTATAGCCTAATAAGCAAGACAATTATATAATAGTTGATAAATGCCAGGTAAAGCTAATTATAAGTTCTCTAAGTATCTCAAAGCAGGATTACCCATATGCTTTGGTTAATCACAGGAGACTCCCTAACTTCACATGCAAAGACAAACATGCATCTTAAATGGGGCTGTCTGGAAATGGAATTTGAGATGGAGAGTTACGTAAGAAGATATATGAGTACTGCCAAAGAGAAAATTTGAAAGAAGCGCTAGTGTATCTACCCACTACTAAAGAGAGACAGAGACAGAGAGACAGAGTGTGTGCACATGCATGTGCATGATTATGAAATCATGAAAGAGAAAAAAACTAGACCAATGATTTTCAATCAGTGTGCCACAGGAACTTTTAAAAAATTTAATACCTAACTATTTAGTTAGGAGCATGATCTCTTTTACCTTAAATTGTCAAATAAATGAAGTGACAACAGCAAACACAACAATAACTATCTGGTGTGAATGAATCAATATCATATCTATATTTTTGTCAGACTGGCAAAAAATATCAAATATTTTTTGGTGTGCCACAGAATTTTAATCATTAGTTTATGTGTTCCATGAAGTGAAAAATGTTGAGAATCACTGAAGTAGAGGTATGATAAGCAAATAGAATGGAAGGTGTTGGGGGTGAGGGAAGAGGGGAGGGATGAAACAAATTTGTTCAGGGGTCTGCATGGTTAAGAGATGTGTTATTAATTTGAAATGAGATTAATAGCCAAATCTTGAAGAGCCCTATATACCCTGAAAGATTAACAGAATTTATCTTGAGGATATGAGTAGGTCTTACACATAAGACCTGGGTTCCAGGAATTCAGTTCTAATTTTAGCAAGCCTCCAATAAGTCTGCTGCCCCCACAGTAACTGCTGGCATCAGTGATTGCCTATGTACCTCAAAGATATCTTTATCAACAGACAAAAATGTAGCAACTTTTCTGTTCTCAGAATCAACTCCCATTCTTAATCAACTCCCCCATTGGGCCATTTTCAGAGAGTCCCATCACCTCCTGTATGTAGGGAGTCCTGCCAATTCCTCCTCCCCTTAAAAACTCTTGACTTGTTGCTGTTCTTGAGCACCTTTTTGGTCTCAGTCCACCTGTTTGAAACTGACCAAATAAAAATTTTAAACTCATGGCCTATTCTCCTGTCATTTATCCTCTCACTCTGATGAACTTAACAGTAGGAAAATGGGAAGTTCTAGGCAAGGGGGAAATGACAGTTTTTCTATTTGTCTACAGTGTTGACAATGGACTAAAAAGGGAGAAAGTAAAGGCAGAAGCAGTGCATGGTTTTATAATAGTTTATGAAAGAAAATGGTGTTCTAACCTGAAGGCATGGATTAGAAACAGTGCAAAATCTTGAAAAGCAGGAGGGAAAAGAAATAAGCTTTAGTGACTAATTGGATGTAGACTGAGAGGCAAGGATGGTCAATGGTAATTTCTTTAGTTTCTGATTTTGGTAACTGGATTAATAATGTTGCCATTGACAGAGCTGAAAATGAGGAGAAGTCTATATAATTTCTAGATGAAGATGTTCAATAAGAGTTTAATATGCAAATCTTCATGCTAAGCAGAATTATTTGGATAAGCTATTTAAAAATAAAACAATGATAATAGATGAAACAACTTAGAAATAATGTAGAAAACACAGATACTATCATTTATGGTTGCACTAAATAAAAAGAACCAGTGAAGGAGATTAAGAAGAAATTATAAATTTCTTTAAGGGAGTAAAAACTGTAAGAACTGACATCTTGCTTCTCCTACATTCAATCTCCTACATTCAATCTGAGAAGCAAGGGAAAATTTTAGTAAGAAAATACCTTGAAAAAATAAGTTACTATACAAATATTTAAGTGACTATTTAATTTATATACATTCTTCTCTCACCACTCCTTCTTTGCCTCTTTCATATATTTTTGTTTTCTGCCAGAACCTTAATTTCAGTTGTATCTCAAGATCTATTTATTCTTCACTATTCAGGCTCATATCTTGAGCTATCTAAAGGATACAGTCAATGATGTATCCCCAAAAATCCAAATTTAATTTTTTACCTTCCCCAAAACTTATATTAATATATAGTTGGAATCGCACACCATTCAAGCTTTCCAGGTTGGCTTCTTTAACTTAGCAATGTGTACTTAAGATAAATCCATGTCTTTTCATGGCTTATTTCTTGTTAGCAGTGAAAAATACTACTTTGTTAGCAGTGAAAAATACTACATTATCTGGGTGCACCATAGTTTATTCATTCACCTACTGAATAATATATTGACTGCTTCCAAATATTGGCAATTATGAATAAAGTTGTTATAAACATATGTGCAGTTTTTCTGCGGATGCAATATCTCAACTCCTTTGGGTAAATACTGAGGAATGCTATTAAGCCTGACAAGAGTAAGTTAGTTTTATAAGAAACTGCTTAACTGTCTTTCAAACTGGCTATACCATTTTCATCCCCAACATCCTTGTGAGCATTTGGTATTATCAGTTTTCAGGATTATGGCCATTCTAATAGGTATATAGTGGTATCACACTGTTGCTTTAATTTGCAATCCTCTCTGAGGAACAACGTTTCATATGCTTACTTGCCATCTATAAATCTTCTTTGGACAGATGTCTGTTCAAATGTTTGGCCCATTTTTTAATGAGGTTGTTCATTTTCTTATTGTTGGATTTCAAGGGTCCTTTGTATATTTTGGGTAAAAATCTTTTATCATATGTGTCTTTTGCAAATATTTTCTACCAATCTTACTTTTACTTTCCCTTAACACCATTTTACATAGAGCAGAAGTTTTTAATTTTAATAAAGTCTAGGTTATCAATTCTTTATATCATGGATCATACCTTTGATGTTATATTAAAAATGTTATCACCATATCCAAGGTTACCTATATTTTCTCCTATGTTATCTTCCAGGAGCTTTCTAGTTTTTAATTTTGCATGTAGGTCTATGATTCAGTTTGAGTTAATTATTGTGAAGAGTGTAAGGTTTACACTCTAACTTCCTTTATCTCTTTTTAATCTGGATTCTCCTCACCATCCTGACTACAATTTTCTTAGTCATTGCCTTATCAACCCTTTCTGAATGATCCCATTATCCACTAAACTTTACTCTCTTTAAATTAATTTTCCATCCTGAAGCCAGAAATATCTTACCAAGCAAATTTTACCATATGGCTGTTTAAGGCCTACTCTGACTCCCATTCTTAAAATATTTTTAGCAAGATCTTCAGCACATCATCCAAAGATTTTTGTGCTCTCTTTTTACCTCTCTAGTTTCAGCAATCACAGTTCCCTCCCACTATAGGCTCATCTTATTCAAATATAATCCCTTGCATGACATTTTTAACTGACATCTCTTTGCATTCATGAATATTATTTCCTTTGCTTGTGATTCCCTTCTTTTTCTTTGACTAACACTAGAATCCCTCAAACTTCAATACAAGCATCCTTCTCAATAAGAACATTCCGTGAACCCAGAGCTTGTTATTTGAAATATTGAACCCCATCTTTGAGTTCCTATACTGTTCTATACATTCCTTGATATTAACATTTCTTATACTTTATTGACACATATGTGTTTACATGTCTATTTTTCCTAATAAACTATTATCCCCTCAAAGATAAGGATGTTTAAATAATGTTTGCAGCTTTCATGCAGTTCCTGGGTAAATCTTTCAGGCATACAGGTTGAACTGAATTACATAAAAAAAATAATAATACTGATGCAGTACTACTGCCTGCATCATTCCAAATTGTCCCTTGATCTTTCAGCTTCCATATTTATAACAGACCATTGTGAGCAGAAGAAATTAAAGAAGGATAAGAATTAAATTCAAGTTAAATAGTATCTTTTGCTCTGGACTCCCCCACCCCATTGTTTGATTGTGTGTTTGTATGTTTCATTTTAGTTTATCTTTATGTAGAGGTATAATTGACATACAACATTATACTAGTTTTAGATGAATATGGTGTTACCCCTTAAAGCCTGTTGTTATATGCTTGCTTTCTTAAGCTGCAAAATTAATTGAAATAAAAATTATTCCAAGGTGGCTCCTTTACTCACTGTCAGAAAGAGACATAAATCTGGCACTTGTGCCAGGACTTGAAGTGCAAAGGCCTATTTACTATTCCTGGCTTGGAGTCCAACTTGCTGACTGTCCTTGAGCACTTCTCTTAACCTCTCCATTTACTTGCATTTACTGTACTATAAAAAATGCCTATGAGTACTTCACAAGAGACTCATGGGAATCTTTATTTTAAAGACAGTACAGAAATGTCCTTATTCATATCTCTTTGAGAGTAAAGGACTTGAATATCAGCAAAAGCAAAGGCACCTTTCCAAGAGATTAAAATCAGGTGCAGAGAAAACCTGAAATCAAGTTAAGTAATGGATTGTAAAGTCTATTCTATTTTATAATATTACTACTGAGTTTATTACCCCAAATCCAATGCAGATCAGTTCAAACAAGAAGGCTTTATTTTCTAGTCATCTAAGGCAGGCCAACCTGGTGGCCACCCTACAAGCTAACAAAATGTTTTTGTACAGCAGCACGTATCCTGCTTTTATGTTTATACAGTCATGTAGAGTAAACTTACTTGAAAATGATTTTCCCTAAAAATGACAAGTTGTTGAAATTTACCCCTCCTTAATTATATAGTTTTAACTACACAAGCAGTTGAATACATAAAATCTACTTTGATGAGATATAAAGAACAGGACATAATGATAAGGATTTTTAATAAGAAAATTTAGAGGACTTAATTAAAAGTTATTATTTGACAAGAATGGTAAAATATAAGAAAATGATCTACATGACTTCTTATATAAATACAATAAATCCTTCAACATTTTTTCAGTGCTTATCAAAAGAGAAAGTAGTGTCCTCAGGACAAGCTATAATTTGTCAAAAATATAAAGCTTGTGATAGCATAAATCATGTGTTTTTCTATACTGTGTTTCAGATACCCATTCAGTATACACTTTAACTTAATAGCAAAATGATACAAAGGTTATATATTTGCTTACTGCTTATAAATAATCCTGTGGATTGAGCAATTCATCACCAGTAGCCTGTTTTTTATATTGTCACATGAATAAAGGGGGGTCTTATTTTAAGGTAGAAAAGACCTTCCTAAATTTAATTAGAAAGTTAAATTTATCTCCTCTATATATCTACATATTCAGGCTTTCACCTGTGTTTTCCTACAAATTGTTGCCTGGGAAACCAGAAATGATAAAGTCCACAGGGTGATGAAATAGCTTGGATGGCTACACATGTTTTTTTTAACTATACATTTAGTCTGATAATTGACTTTTTATAACTTGCTTCTAATCTGACATCCTTTATATATATATTACAGGAAGTCCTTTTCTGTAATAGTGAACTTTTTTTTTTTTTTTACCACTGTGATCTTATTTTAAGATCCAGATAAAAAGTCCATATTTTCATCACCCTAGGCCTTTCTTCCTTTCTTTTCTCCCGCAGCACATTGATTAATTCCTTTTACAGTGTTTACCATATCCCATCTTTGTGAGAAATACTCTTAAAGACTATGAGTATAGTACAGTATATAATACTCATAATGCATAGAAAGCAACAGCTCTAATTAAAGAAAATTAGGTCTGAAAATTCACTGTTTTAAAGTTGCTTACTTAAGGCTCTACACCGAGGTTTCCTTATTCACTTACTCACCCAGTCACTGAACACTTATTGGATAGTCAGGAATTTTTTAAATTACAGTTGTCCAAACTCATGAGTTAGTTCAGCAAACTTTTTTGTAAAACTACACAGCTACTTAGTTAAACATGGCTAAAGACAATTAAATTGTCTTTAACATTAGCAACAAGTTTTAAATAAAAGTACTCATCCTTGATGAGGGTATAGGTAAACAGATATTCTCATGCACTGTATTGAGGAAAAAAAACTGATGCAATATGAGATCTGTTCTGAAAGTATTGACCATGAAAACTTTTAACTATATTGACATTGGCTTGACACTTTCAGGACAGACCTTGTGCTATTAAGAGCCTGAGTTAGTATTAAGGGACTTAAAATATTGTCTGATATAATAATACTATGCATAATAATTTATATATTTAGGTAATCATATAAAGTAAACTTTAAAATTTATCACCACATATATGCACATGTGTACACACATCCTAAAAAATTAAATGCCCTACAATAGGAAAAAGATAATTGTGATATAGCTCTAAATTACAATTTATGTAGCAAATAATTTCCTCTTTGCATTTCAGCAATGAAGAAACTAAGACTTATTCTATCCAACACACGCTGAGTATTTGTCTGTGGTAGAATGTTCGTGGAATCCTGTTACAGTATTTAACCAGAAAGAGTAAAATCTCTGCCCTCAAGTAATTCATATTACCATGGGAAAGAACTGACAATAAAAACAATAAAACATCTGCACTATGCCATGCTGTTTATTAGGCCATTCATCCTTTATTTCACTTAGAACAACATTGGAAGATGAAATCTGAGACTCAAAATCACACAGCCAAGAAGTAGCAGGGCTAGCATTCAAACCTCCAGTTAGTTGATTTTAATGCCAACAATATTTTTCCAATCAGGATTATAAAATCTAAGGGTTTTTTTCAGTTCTCTCTTTTGTTAAATTCACCTTGGGGTACCAACCTAACTTAAAGTTGCTATAACTTAAATTGTTTTAATTAATGAGGATGGGTTATTTTTTAAATATCTCTTTAAAGATATAATATTGACCTCACAGCCCTAGCCCAGAATAGATATTCCAACCATTGGAAGGAAAGGTTGTGCTGGACTTGAAGAAAACAGTTCTTTAATAGAGTGTAGAGCTGCAACTTAACTAGAACATTTATATAAGCTTTTGGAGTGAACTCAGTGCTCACTGGAACTCTACTGTATTCAGCTTTTGCTCTTAATACATACTAATAACTCAGGAAAGCTTGAGAATTTGATGTTAAATAAATAATATGGAATTAGTTTCTCTGGATTATTTCCTGATTGTCACAGCTAATGAATTATTGATCCTAAGAGTTATTTACAAAAGGTAAAGTTGGCAGAAAAAGTAAAAATATGCCATCATTCAAAACTTAATGATGTAAATAGCCAGATTTACTCCAGTCTCACTAGGCTACCTTGCCAGTGAATTACCTGTACCAATCATAATAAGCAAGGCTGATTTCATGCCAAGATAGTGGAGAATAAAGCTAAGGCTATTACAAGGTTTCCTTTCTATAATTTTGTATTAGGTTGCTTTTCTCTTTTCCTCATGTAAACAAATGATTTTTTTCACATATGAAGTATATTAAGTTCAGAGACTGAATTGGATAAGCACTCATCTTAGACTGTAAAACTGTTATGTTCACAGACTAGACAAGTTAAAATCTTGAGTGCTCTTTTGAAAGGTTGTGATTAAGCTTTTCACCTAAAATTTTTTCATTGATAACAATGTAGTCTAAGATTTTGGCCTTACCTTTTCAAAATTTCATAAGAGAAAGCCTCATCCCAAATTTACAAACCTAAGTATGGACACATGTAAAAAAAGAAAAAAAATCATCCCTCTTAATTGGCTTTATTAACTTTCATATTTTGATAGAACTTATTCTATTAAAAATGCATAACTCAGAATATAAAGAGAATATAAGCATCTTCAAGTTTTTTTCTCCTAGGAATTTTGTCTCAGAAACTAACTACTGCTCTAGGATCTGATTCTCAGCTTTACAGATTTCATCTCTTCTCCCAAATAAAATAATACAGCTCAGGTGATCAGATTTTTTTTAAAGATTTTATTTATTATTTTCAGAGAGAGGGGAAAGGAGAAAGGCAGAGAGGGAGAGAAACATCAGTGTGTGGTTGCTTTTCACTGGCCTCCAGCTATGGACCTGGCTGGAGACCTGACTTGCAACTTGGTTATATGCTGTGGCTGGGAACTGAGTGAATCAGTGATCTTTGGGTTTGCAGGCTGGCTCCTTAGCCACTGTGCCACCAGCCAGGACAGTGATCAGATTTTTATATCTACCATTTTAACAGTAAACTAATGGAATGACAGAACTTTAATTTTCTCATTTAAAATGCCATACTAATGATCAGAATATTTATTGCTATAGGAAAAGATACTATCAATGAAATGGCTAAGAAAAAAAAAAAAAAGACTAAATTTAAGGCTACTTGTTGAGTACAGAATTCTAATAAATGAGATTGAATGTCCTTGGGGTGTGTTTTACTCCTTAGTATAAATGATCTTTGAAGAGCCATAGAGCACAATATTCTGATTTTAAAAATTCATATGTTTTCACAGATCTGTTCAATTTTTCCACCATTTATTGAACAAACTATCTTTAGCCCATTGTATATGCTTGCTTCCTCTGTCAAATATTAATTGACTATAAAGGTATGAGTTTATTTCTGAGCTCTTTATTCTGTTCTGATGATCTCTGTGTCTGTTTTTATGCCAGTACCAAGCTGTTTTGATTACTATGACCTTGTAAGTATAATTTTATATTAGCAGTGTGATTTCCCTAACTTTGTTCTTTTTTCTCAGGATTGCTGTTGCTATGTGGGTCCTTTGGTGGCTCATATAAGTTTTTGAAATATTTGTTCTAGTTCTGTGAAATATGTCATTGGAATCTTGATAGGAATTGTGTTCAATATGTAGGTTACTTTGGGGAGCATGGGCATTTTAATGATGCCAATTATTCCTATCCATAAACACAGTATATGCTACCATTTGTATCTTGTTCAGTTTCCTTCTTTAGTGTTATAACTTTTCATGTACAAGTCTTTTACATCCCTGTTAAGGTTTATTCTTAGGTATTTTACTCTTTTTGAAGCAATTGTGAATGGGATTGATTTCCTAATTTCCCTCTCTTTTAATTTGTTATTGGCAAATAAAAATACATTTGATTTCTGGATATTCATTGTGTACTCTGTTACTTTGCTGAATTCATTTATCAGTTCTAATAATTTCTTGGTGGAATCTTTGGGGTTATCTATGTCAGTATCACATCATCTGCAAATAAAGATAATTTTATCTCTTTCTTTCCAATTCGGATTTTTAAAATTTATTTTTCTTGTCTGATTGTTGTGGCTAGGACTCCTGGTAATATGTTGAATAACAAAGGTGGAAGTAGATATCCCAGTATTGTTCCCCATCATAAGGGGAATGCTTGTAATTTCTGCTCATTGAATATAACACTGGTAGTGGGTCTACTTTCTTACACTACACACAGGAATAAATTCAAAAGACTTATATGTTAGACCCAAAACCATAAAAATCTTAGAAGAAAACATAGGCAGCAAAATCTTGACATTGCTCATAGAAATTTTTAATCAAATTTATGTCCCTCAGCAAGGGAAACAAAAGAAAAAATAAACAAATGGGACTACATCAAACTGAAAAGACTTTTGACAGCAAAGGAAACCATCAACAAAATAAAAAGACAACCCACAGAATGGGAGAACATATCTACACATACATCTGATAAGTGGTTAATATCTAAAATTCATAAAGTACTTTCAAAACTTGATACAAAAGAAAAACCAATAATTCAATTTTAAAAAGTGGTCAAAGTACCCAAATAGACCTTTCTCCAAATAAGTTATGCAGATGGCCTATAGATGTATTAAAAAATATTCAACATTACTAATCATCAGAGAAATGCAAATTAAAATCACAGTGAGATACCACCTCAAACCAGTTAAAATGACCATCATTAACAAATCAACAAACAAGTGCTGGTGAAGATGTGGAGAAAGGAGAACCCTTTTGCACTGTTGGTGGGCATTCCAACTGGTGCAACCACTATGGAAAACAGTATGGAGATACCTCAGAAAATTCAAAATGTATCAACTTTTTGACCCAGCAATTCCACTTTTGGGAATATATGTGAAGAAACCCAAAATACTAATTCAAAATAACACAAGCACCACTATGTCCATTATAGTGTTATTTACAATCCCTAAGATACAGAATCAGTCCAAATGTCCATCAATAGATGAGTGGATATAGAATAAACAAGTGGGACTACATCAAATTAAATAGCTTCTGCAGAGCTAAAGAAACTATCAACAAAATGAAAAAGGAACCAACTGTATGGGTAAACATATTTTCCAATGATACTTTGAGCAAAGGTTTAATCTCCAAAATATATAGAGAACTCATAGGACTCTACCCCAGGAAGACAAACAATCCAATTAAAAATGGGTAAAGGATCTGAATATATACTTCTCCAAGGAGGACAAATAGAGGGTCCATAGACATATAAAGGGGTGCTCAACATGACTAGCTATCAGAGAGATGCAAATTAAAACCACAGTGAGGTACCACCTCACACCTGTCAGAATGGTTATCATTAACAAATCAATAAACAAGTGCTGGTGAGGATGCAAAGAAAAGGAAATCCTAGTACATTGTTAGTGGGAATGCAGATTTGTGCAGCCATTGTGGAAAACAGTACAGAATTTCTTCAAAAAATTAAAAATGGAACTGCCTTTTGATTCAGATATTTCACTTCTGGGATTATACCCAAAGAATCCTGAAATGTCACTTCAAAGGAATCTATACAACCCAGTGTTCAAAGCAGCATTAGTTACAATAGCCAAGCACTGGAAACAACCTAAGTGCCCATGTGTAAATGAGTGGATCAAAAACTGTGAGCACCCTGGCTGGTGGCACAGTGGATAAGGCACTGGTCTGCAAACCCAGAGGTTGCTGGTTCAATTCCAAGCCAGGGCAACATAACTAGGTTGGAAGCCATGTCTCCAGCCAGGTCCGTAGTTGGAGGCAGGTGAAAGGCAAACCATATATTGATGTTTCTCTCCCTCTCTTCCTCTCTCCATTCCCCTCTCTCTGAAAATAATAAATAAAATATTTAAAAAAAAAAAAGATTTCCTCATTAAAAAAACAAAAACAAGTGTGATACATTTACTAAATGGAATACTATGGAGCAGAACAAAAGAAGGAACTCCTACCCTTCATGAAAGCATGGATAGAAATGGAGAATATTAAGCTAAGTGAAATAAACCAGATAATGAAAGACAAATAAATACCATATGATCTTACCTACAAGTGGAAGCTAATGAACAAAACAAAGAAACAAGTAAAATAGAACCAGAGACATGGAAATAAGAGACAAACTGACAGCAACCAAAGGGGATGGGTGAGGGGGTTAACAGGGGAAGGAAGAGGAAGGATCTAGTGAATGAACATGTACAACTGACCCATGGACATGGCCAACAGGGTGAGGATTGACTGTGTGATCAGGGGAGTGGGACAGGGGAGAGCATTGGGGGAAAATTGGGACAACAATTGAAAAACAATAAAATAAAAAAGATTAAAAACATATGATGACACTTACGTGATACCATGATCACAAAGGTGGTTTTCCCAGGGCAAGGCTTATCCATTGTACTCTGGATATGCTGACCCCAGCGATTTCCCCAAATGTAGGAAACTCGAGTACATAATTTGTGGTAGTCGGGTTCTCGCTCTCCCCTGGGGGAATAAAAAACATATGAGTGGATAAAACAACCATGGGATATTTATATAATGAAATACTGCTCAGTAATTAAAAATAGAAGAAAATTTTACTCCTTGCAACAGCATGGATAGACCTAGAGAACATTATATTAAGTGCAATAAGCTAGCCAGAGAAAGACAAGTGCTACATGATTTCACTCATATGTGGAATCTAATGAACAAACTGAACTGACATGAAAACAAAGGCAGATTTATAGATGGAAAGCAGATTACGGCTAGTAGGAGAAGGAGTTTAGAGGGTAGAGGGATTGAATAGAAAGAACAAAAGGACTCTAGAGCATGCACAACAGTGGGGCAGAGGTGGAGGGGACTAAATGGTAATGAAAAAATATATAATAAAGATTAAATCACACAAAAAATAATTATTGTTTTCCATATAGTGGAATAGTCATTTAGTGACATTTTGATTTGCAATAATTTAAATTAAAAATCCACTTCAAAATGGGTGCATTACTGCTTGGTCTACATTTATTAATCTACATATTTCCTGTCCAAAACTGAACATGCATGGAGTTGAAATTTTTCATCATATATGATAGTAATAAACAGGTGATTATGTGATTAATGATCTCAACTCAGATTTTAAATCTGGTGCAAAGGCAAATGTTTATTAGTATCAGAAAAGCTTCTAGGCTTAATAAAAAAAGTTACATATTTCTTCATTTTACTCATGTGACCAGAAAATATTAACAATTTGATTCATTTCATTTCAGGTCAACAAATCTTTATTGAACAGCCACCGCAGGCCAATGATTGTGTTAGCCACTAAAGTGTGAAAGCATGAAGATGAATCTATTATCCAAGCTTTAAAAAATGACTGGTATTGGGAATAAATTTAAGGTTAAAGCTTTAAAAGCTGCATTTTCCTTTATGATATTTTATTATCATAGGAAAATGTACCAGGTGTGTCCAAAAGAATCGGCCATGCAAATTGTTTTAATTATATTGACATTGGCTCAATACATTTGGGACAGTCCTTGTATGTCTTTCAAAATCTTTCAAAAATCATTTGTTTAATAAAATTATTTCAAATAGAATGATTAATTATGCATATTATAAAATATTTATTTTTTCCAAATAAACTAAAAATAGAGAATAAAAATAAAATACACACTTGGAAAACCATTAAGGTATTAAATTATCATTGCTGCCCTGGCCAGTGTTGTTCAGTGTTGTTTTGTACAGTAGCCAAAAGGACACAGGTTCAGTTCCTAGTCAGTCAGGGCACATACCTAGGTTTCAGGCTTGGTTCCAGGCCTGGGAACATATTATCCTAGGTCAATTGCACAACACCATGTGCAATTCCATGGTCTGGATGCATACAGGAAGCAACCAATTGATGCTTCTCTCTTGCAATGATTTTCCCTCTCCCTTCCTTTCTCTCTCTAAAAAAAAAAAAAAAAAAAAAAAAAGGCCTCCAGTAAGGATTTTTAAAGTATTATTATTGTCACTAAAACTGGAATATAAAATTTCAAAAATGTATTGAGTTAAAAATCACATATAAATATTGAACAAATATTATGTCTGTAATTTGAATGGCTTCTGAACCATTTTTATTTTGTTCTAAATATAAATTTTTCAGTTTTTCAAAGTTACTATATATGTAGTAGATGATGGTAGCCTTTTTTTTTTTTTTTTTTTAATCATTCTTCCTCTACTGAAAATAACCTCTTTCTTTTGGAGAATGTCTCCTTCATCTCATGAAATTTAAATAGAGTTGTCAATCACAGTAACACACCATCCATTCCCCAGTAACCATGGCAATGGATAGGTTACTTAAGTCTGGCCACTCAGGACCTGCCCTGTTACAAATAACCAATTATCCAAGTCTATTGAAACAGTGACTCTCTCAGAAAATTTTCATTAAAGACAGTAGAGAAGGCTGTCTTTCTCAAGGGACTAGTATGCTGAAAGAAATAAGCCTGAAGATGCTTGCTGACATCTCACTTAGTTATAAGATAATAAGAGTAAATTAGGCCACCTTATATAGAGTTTCATAGACAACTAAACATGAGACATGGATGGAAAGCGTGATTAAAAACATCATTTGAGCCTCTGGACTCAGTGCTAGAATAAAAACAGGGGTAAGAGTAAAATATCTGGGTTTCAATTTAATTTTCATAGAATTCAACAAATATTTATGTGCCAAGAATTGTTATGTGTTTGTGAAGAAGACTGCAATTAAATTGGTTTCAAGAGTTTGGTGCCTATATGTTCCTGAAGAAGATGCATTTCTTTCCCAAGCTTCCTGCTAAGACACAAATGTAAGTGAAGGTTCATGAGCCACTCCCGAGAAACCTACTATAAACACACAGTCCCTATCAAAGACAGCCATCATTTCCCCAATCATGTCTCAATAGGCTCCTGCATTTAGAGGAAGTTCATATTTTCCAAGCTCATGTCCACATTGCACTGCCCACAATCCACATACAGATATCTAAACAGAGAATTTTATCCCTGTGTAAAACAGCCATCTTTTCTCTCAACAGCACACTGTTTCACCTTTCTACCCTTGTCTTACTGGCCTTCTCCACCTAATGTATCCCTTTTTAATCAGGCATAGTGCTTCTACCCCATGCAACTTCCCCATGAGCCCTAAAATACTGATAGCCAATCAATACCCAAGCAAAATATGGACTACTCAGAATTATTTTTGTCAAATAGTAGAGGTGGGGACAAATATCATATAATAAGCATATCAACAGGCATAAGGCCAACAAGAAAACATCTCAGGGAAAGGTATCACCTGCCCCTCTTTATGTTACCTATGTAACCTGACCGGTGAGAAGCAGGAAAATAACTCCCAAAGCCTTTTCATTGTAATGAGATCATTTTCCTGTTGTTTCAGATTTCCTCAACCTCCATTTAAGGCAATCCACTGGATACTTCAATTCTGCCTTTTGCTCTCAGCCCACAGAGACCTTCACTCAAAATAACAGTACCCTTTCCTAGAGGTCTAACGGAGGGAACTTCTGTAAAACATCTTCTGATTCTATGGTTGGCCTACTGCTTATCACATTAGAAAAGGCCTGACCCAGGGAAGCAATGATGGGGACAGACTTCCTGTCTTAAGAATGCTCCCAAGTATATTAAAGGCATTCATCAATATGAATAAACCTGACCTCACAAAATTCATGAAAAAGTTCTATACTGCCAGGGTATTCTTAATATCTTCCTTTTGACTCAGGAACACACCTCAGGCAACAAGAAAACCAGAACCCTTGTCCTGTTGTGGGCCTCAGGGTCTTATGCACTTTGTCTTTTCTTTTCTTTCTTTTTTATTTTTGGTTTTATAACTTTATTTGACAATCAGCAGTTTGTTTTCATCCATATTAACTGTTTGTAAATTTTTGAAAGTGGAAACAGGTACTGTAGGTGACCAATGTACAGAGCTTGTTTGGTGAATCCTCATCCTCCTTATGTACAACCAAACCCAGACGCGGTGTGAGACATTCCTTATTCCCTTGGCCCAGATGGCTTTGTTGGGACTGGTGTCAATGTGCGCATCTAGAGTTCCCATCTCCTTCATGGCAAATTTCCAGATTTCTTTCAGTGCCCCAGGGACATGTTTCTTAAACCCACACCATGGATACACTTGTGGATGTTGATGGTGTATTCTCTGGTCACAGCTTTGTTGATGGCAGAATGGCCCTTCTTTGTCTCACCACCCTTCTTCTCGGGCACCATTATGCCAGGCCCAAGTTGGAAAGAAAGAGCACAAGGTATTATGGGAAATGGAAAGCCAGTCTTTTCTTTTTCATAAAGGACATTTTACTTTATCATTTTGGGTTTCCTTGTGCTCATGCCACAAAGGTCAATGTCACTCTATGCTCATTCTCCACTTCCTATTTGCCCCAGAAAGAGAAATATATATATATTTAAAAGACCTCCTTTAACATGTCTAAAAATGTCTTGGATATAACTGAATTAAATGTTTTCAAAGAGAGATTTCACAACCAATGACTTTTTGAAGTCAATGAATGCAGCCGTGTTAATAATTTTTTGTATGAAACAAAGTGCATAAAACACTGATAAATCAGAACTGATAAATTGGCCTAGGAAAAACACAGTGCTACCATACAGTATCCAAAGATGGTATATCACTATGACTCATTCTCTTCTCATATCCAAAATTAAAGACACAAGAGACAATTACTTCAAGCTCACAGAAAAAAATCTGTGTTTCTACAACCACATGGGGCTGAGTGAACTAATATATTTAAATATAAAGCTATTCCTAATATCTTATATATTAAGAATAAATATTCTGGTCAGCTTATGTATGCACATATCTAAAGACACTCACACCAGAAGTAGATAAACATACACAGAATGAAAGACTCTGGTTTCATTCAAAATCAGTATTGTCATTCTTGCACCTAAGGCTTACATGTGAAACTAAATTAGAAATCAGTGATTTTACAGACTCATATAATACTTGGCAACCAACTGATGAATGTAAATTTGTCATTGGGGGAGGGAAAAGAAAATTTAATTAGGTGTTCAAAGCAAATCAAGCCACCCATGAGTATGTTTTCTGGACATGGTGGTATTTTGGCTGGCATGGTATAGCTACATGCTGTTATTTTCCTAAGTTAAGATTTTTTTGAACAAAAGATTGACCAAAGCATTTGGCAAAAGTCAAATTTATTTTTTTAGTTGAGGAGGTGATTCATATAAGGCATCACTTGGAGTTTTCATGTATGAATGGTTGTAGATTTATAAATTGGCTAAAACAATACCACTAGAGTAATATTAAGAATCCTTGTTTAAAAAAAAATCTGGTGAAATCTGAAAAATTCTCCAGGAAAACTGACAGTATGTTTCATAGTCATTCCATTACTATTAATGATTAGCTCATTTTCCTAAGGAAAGGAAAAAAGTTCCAGATGGCCAGTGATGAAAAAGAACACTCACCAACATTAAATATATTAGACAGCAAGAGTCAATAAGGTAGCTAACACTGTGTAAGCAGTGCCATTGGCACAGAGGACTTATATGATACGTTTACTATCAAGAAATTTACAAACACATCTGGAGACTAACATAACAAAGAATACTGAATAGTTCAACTGTACAGGAATGTTCTTGCTCACCATTTTTGTCTAGCTAATTCTGACTCATTTATACACTGGTCCTTTGAGAAGCATGCCCAATCTGCCATACTTCCCTCAACCTAAGCCCACACAGCACTAGTCATATTTCATTGTACTCTTGTTTGAGTCTAACATAGGGAGGTCACACTGTATCTTCCCTGTGTCCACAACTAGGCAGTGAGCTATTGATGACCATGTCCCAGTCCTCAGCATCACTGGCAGTGAGTAGGAGCTCAGTAAGTACTTGACAAATTAGTATTAAATGTCATTAGTGGGGACTGAAAATAATGAGGGTTAAAGAAATTTTAAAAAGCAATGTGTTGGATGTAAATTTTAATATCTGCTAGTTGCAGAATTTTAGTAGGCAATTGTTTCTCTCTGCCCAGCATTCCTTTTTCACAGAGAGGAACTGCCCTTCCCTCATCCCATGAGATTCTGGGATGCCTTCCCTTAACCATTGCCATGTGACCCAGGCTGTGTGCATAAATCAAAAAACTGGACCATAACTCAAAACTCAGCTACAACTAATCAGAACCTTTTCTTGAAATGTACTACCAAGACACGGGGTGAGAGAAGATCTTTCTTTTATTAAAAAAAAGTAAATTGTTGTTCTATTTTACTTTTTTTCTTTTCTTTTCTTGTTTAAAAAATTTTTTTTTTAATTTTATTGTTGTTGTATTACATCCATCCCCTTTTTGCTCCACTCTGTCCCCCCTCCCCACCCACCTATTCCCCTCCAAAGTCAATCCCACCTGTTGTCCATGTCCATGGTTCCTTTATACTAGGTTCTTGTCTAAACTGCTCCCCTTCCTTGCCTCTGCCTCCCCCCTCCCCCCAACCCCTTTCCCCCTGACTACTGAAGGCCTATTCACTGTATTCATATATTTGGTTCTGTTTTGCTTGTTGTTAGTTTTGTTCATTATTGTCCTATAATGGGTGAGATCATATGGTGAGATCATATGGTATTTGTCCTTCACTAACTGGCTTTTCCACTACTTGGACTATACCCAAAGAATCCTGAAACACCAATTCATAAGAACCTATGTACACCTATGTTCATAGCAGCACTATTTACAATAGCCAGGTGCTGTAAACAGCCTAAGTGCCCATCAGTGGATGATTGGATCAAAAAACCTTGGGACGTTTACACAAAGGAATACTATACAGCAGAAAGAAAGAAGGAACTCCTAACTTTCACAACAACATGGATGGAACTGGAGAGTATTATGCTTAGTGAAATAAGTCAGTCAGTGATGTTCTATTTTAGTTGTTACATTTTTCCCCTGTTGCTCTCCACCGCCTCACACACTCTTTCTTCCATTTAGATCTCAAGTTGTATACCTATCAGCAACCACCTTGTCCTCTGTGGATGGAGTGTATGTAAAGCAACAGATACCAAGAAGGACCAAGAAGACAGGCAAGATGCACTGAGGAGGAACAGAGTCAAGGCCAGTGTCAGATTTAGGCATGCTGTATTGAAGCTTGCAATGTTTGTTACATCAGTTACAGTAAAATGTGTTTACTACTTGAAACCAAAAGATGCCCATCTAATGCATTAAGCTTTCATTGAAGTGTGTGCTAGATAAACCAAGCTCTCTCACATTTAACAATTTTTAATCCCCACATCATCACCTTTGATTGACATTATTACATTGCCAATATTATAAATTGAGGCTTAAGATCTCACAGGAAAGAACATGGCAGATTTACCTGGACATCCTGATTTCAAGTGTGGTACTCTTTTCACTATACATTGCCACTTAAGGATGGAGTTAAGACTACAGCTCAATTTACAAAAGCACAGCACATTCTCCTCAGAGTATATTAGCCCCAACTATATGGACTTTTGTTCATGAATATATTTCTGAGACATCTAAGAAATATTTTCATTGGGGTTGATGGCTTAGAAATGGGAGGAATAATCAAGAAAAACATTGTGTGTACAGAAGCTCACTAACACCCACAATTTGGCAAAGCTTGAGCACTTTCAGGTTTGACTTGTCTTCCTCAAATAACTTGAGTTTTAGGAAGGAAAAATGAAAATATACTTGTGTTTTCATCTGCTATATTTTAATGGATTATTTTACATGGAAAAGAAGATATTAGCTACAATGGGCTGTATTATCTAGAAAGATTATTTTTTATGTTAAATTGTTATTTACAGAAAGGAGAACTTGGCTGAACTTCAAAATACAAGATAAACTGGTTATATGATCTTGAGCAACTTCTATAAGTTTGTTTCCTCAATTGTGAAGAGACTATACTAATAATTACCTTTAGGGTACTCACAAAGATTTAATGGGTTAATATGTACACATAATAAATATGAGAATAGTATAAATATTAGCTATTTAACCTTTCTAAGCAATAGCACATTCAATTATTTTAATTGTAATACTTTTCAGGTTGAATTTTTTTCCATGTTAAAATACTTTCAGTAATTATTTATTTTAGCTCTTCAAACAGAAATAAATTTGCCTAAAGAAAAGTTCTTTTTGGTAAATTTATATTTTAACACATGTATGTATATGATATGATATGGAGGTATATACAACATAAATTGAATAAAAGACATATTTAAGAAAAATCTTTCATCTCAAATGTTCTACTATTATTTCTATAATAATTAAAATATATCCACTTAGTCACAGGCTAACCTGCCTCTGCATTTAAGAAACAATCCTAATGCACCTGTGGGCCACTATCTTCTCATTTACGTCATGAATTGAATTTCTTCAACTAGAAAGCAAAGCTATGTTCAGGACATCAACCAAATTACCAGTGTGCCAATACAAAAGAACATGCATGCTCTCCAACAGGGGATGCCTGGCACTGAATTCTACTTCCTGGAAAGGCTGGTGTGGCTCCCTAACCTGGATTTTCCTTCCAGGGTCACAATCCTCCAAACCTTTTTCCATCCCCATGCTTCTCAGTGTATTTCCAAACCTCTTGGGTGCTCAGCCCTATGGGTTGGATGCCTGTCCTAAACCATGATGTGCACTGATAGACTGAGTTAAGGAGAAAGGGAGGGGTAGCAAGAACAGCGCCTATCATCTCCACACTTTCTATTATTTCACCATCTCACTTTACTGTCCTCTTCCCTTCCATACTGCCTATCTCTATGTGACTGGTTTGGGTTCTGCTTTAGCCCAGAGAGATTAGCCTGGAGTCAGAAATGTGTTGACTGTGCTTGTTAGTGTCACTGCAGCTCATAACTCATACTACCCTACAAAATTAGGAACCAGTGGCGCTCAATTTCAGCCCTGTTCAAAAAGGAGTTTTCCATGGTCCTATCCATATTATGATTGGGACTTTGTGCCATTTCTATGGGAGTCAACCAAACCCCATGTGAGTCTTCTCCTGTTCTAGGAGAAACAGATTATTTTCCCTATTTTTGTTGGCTTAGTGTAAAATCCCTGCATGACCCAAAGCCAAGAACACACAAATTTTGAAAATATCCATACTAAATAGAATGTCTAAAAATAATTTATTTTTTCATCAGTAAACAAGCTTTACTGTTCCTATTTGCTATTTCTCCCATATTATAGAAAGAAGGAAGCTTCTTTTGAAGCTTCTGTTTTTTCAAATCAAAATGTAATATATAATAACAGTCCTATGGTAGACAAATCTTAAAATTACAGAAGAGTATAAAGAAGAAAAATACTCATTATATTAATCAAATACACAAAAGTATTCATTTTATTTGGTTCAGAGAAAATAATTTTTTTTTTTTAGACACACAGCATATCTACCTATGGATTGACTTAGTCCCCATATGGTTTGGTTCTTAACATTTATAAAAAGAAAAAGTTGATGGGACATCAGGTTTGTTAGGCAAAGTACCCAAAATAGGAAGACAGAAAATCTGGGCTTAACCACTGTCTTGCTGCCTTAATTTACTATGTGACCTTGGAAAAGTTCTTTGCCATCTCTGGACTTGATTCACCTGTAGTACAAGTGAACTGAATTTAATACCCTCTAAGCTCTATGTACATTTAAGAACTAAGATGCTGTGGGTCTGTAACTTTCTAAAATGTTGTTAAAATGCTAAATAAAAGTTTTAGCTGAAGTATAATAAAATAGATATCAGATGCAAAACTAAATTATGATGTAGAACAACTTATTAAAACCAAAGTGTATGAATAGAATGGCAGGTGGAATTGCCATTTGTTTTTCTAACATGCAGGGTAAGGTCTTTTATTCTTTTTAATGAGGTGAGGGGTATCAAGAAAAATAAATTGTGACCTCCTATGAGAAAGCTTAATTTCTAGGATAAAAATGTATTAGGCATTTTAATATACACTAAGTAGTCACTGAATATTTTGACAAGCATATGAATGTATCTGGAATACTTAAGGAAGATTAATTTCTTTTTCACCTTTGTTCTTACTGTACTTGATGTGGTTTATTTTTGTTGCTGCTGTTGTTGTTGTTAAACTTGGAGGTATACAGGAATGACCTCTCCTTGTGGCTTTGTTATTTTCTAATGGGTTTGTGTGTGCACATGTGTGCTGAGCCCTCTCTAAGAATATTTATTCCTAAAATCACCAGAAGGGCTTGTATTTATTTTAATGCCTTCACTACACAAATCCACGAGCAGTGTTATAATTACAAATTTAATATAATTCCTTGTTACCATTAAAATTTGCTTTGTTGAATTTTGGTAGTTATTATTAATTGCTTTCCTTCATAGTTTTAAATTTTCAATCAGAATCTAATTCAAGTACTTTGGTAGCCATAGGACACATTACTAACCAGGAAATAGTTGATAATTAAAATGTATTTTTCTCCAATTTCACATTACATGGTACAGCTATAAAACTATAGTTTTATGTTATTTTTGCCAATGAATAAGGTGACTTTCTCTTTCCATTCATATCTTTAATCTTTAGCTAATAATCTTTTTGAATCCTAAACTAGAAAAATATGTATTTCTTTTCCATTCCATGCTTTGTTTTATTTCCAATGGAGTTTTTTTTTTTTTTTTTTACATGCTGGTCTTTCAGCAGACCCATATGAAGTCATTAATAGTACCTAATATTTATTATATGCTGTTTCAGCATCAAGCATACTCCACCTTTGAGTTCATATTTCATGAATGATGTGATTTGTTTGTATAGGGTTGTGGGATGGGAAGGTAAAGAAGGAAAGACTATGTATATATTCATATAAGGAATTGGGCTTCCTTTGGGTTGAAACACTTTATAAACACATTATTGTTAGTAAAATTGAAGACCTGGCTAAACTGGAAAATGAGAGGTAAAAAAGACTTTTTGTTTTTAAATATGGAAACAGAAGAAGCCATAACTGAAAATAAAGTGGGGTTCCTGGATAGTCAGTCTTCTGTGTTTTCGGTTGGTGAAAGTCAATGGGGTCCTTTCATAGCAAGCAAAAGTTGGCTACAGGGGCAGCTGACATTGGAAACACAGCACAGAGCTTATGTTTTGTGGAGTTTATTGACTGCTTCCCAAACAGAAGAAGTAAACAGAGGACTGGGTTTTTAATTTTAGGATCTATTTGCACCCTATTAAATTAGAGAACCCAAATGACGTCTGCCCAGAGGAACTCCTGGCGGCATCAATGCCTTCTGGCCTCACTTGACAAAAGATGATTCAGTTCTAAGCAGGCACATACTAATCGCTGCCTTGGTCAGAAGTATTAGTGGCCAAGGTGAAACACAAAGTAATGCTGGTGCCATTGTTTGTGATAATGTTGCACCTTATCTCTGCCAGCTTCTTAGTTTCAATTCAATCTTCAGAAGTATATGCAAGAAAAACATGTTACATATTGAAAGTCACTAGCCACCAACTTTGCTAAACTATGTTTCGAGTTAGGAGGTCCACAGCTTCCTCCTCAAATGAAACCAAGCAAACTTAACTTTGAACTTTGTTTTTTAAAACTTATAGAACACTTTCTATATATATGTTGTTCTTATCTAGTTTAGATATCCTGTAAATAAATGTGTTGTTTGTATTTTAGCATTATAATGAGAGCTCAAAGAGAATAAAGAACTTTTTCTAGATTTATAGGGACCAGGATACTGCTTATTACATAGTAATTACACAATAAACACTTTCATAACAGAGAAAAGAGACACACAGGCATACACACATACTTATGAAAGCTGGTGTGCTTGACTTTTTAGCAACAAGTTCGCGCTGTATCATCTTATGTCTTCCACAAAATTAATTAACTATTATTACAAATATATAATAAGAAATCTATGAAGCAGCAGGAGGAAATCAGCTGCTGTAGATATTTTTCATCTTATGGCAGCTGATTTATATATAATTTCATGGAGTCTTAAAGAAAAATGTTTCCAGGTCATTTGAATACTGGCTTCAATATCTGATTTACCTATCTAAATAAATCTTAATCAGAGGATGGGTAATGATGTCTGGATCTCTTAGTTAAATGTTTCTATTAATGTAATATTGATGTTTCATTATCGTTTTCTTATAGTTATGTGGCAAAATAAAAAATAAAAAGTAGGTTTTAAGACACTATTTTATTATGATGTCTGAAAGGCTGTATAATTCATTGAGAAAATAAAATTAGTCTTCAAAATAATGATTCAAACTCTTCTTTTTCTTCTAAAGTAAAATTTTTTGAAGCAATTATGTTTGTGGAAGTGTTTTCATCTTGTGGGACCAGATGCTCATTTATATTTAAATGACTGTTTCCAAAACAAAATTCAACATAGTATGTTTAATACACAGACTGTCATATGTGTGTTATATATGTATTACATATGTGTGTGTAATATGTATGTATATGTATATAATCACTAAAACCATAAATAACAAAAAAAGAACAAATTGGACTTTATTGAAATTAAAATCTTTTGTGCACCACAAGACATTATCAAGAAGGTGAAAAATCAATTACAGAACAGAAGAAAGTATTTGCACATATATTCATTTATATGATAAGAGCATCAACCTAGAGTATATAAAGAACCATTACAACTAAATAAGTATAAGGCACATAATTCAATTACAATAAGGGCAAAGAACTTGAACAGTCATTTTTCCAAAGAAGATATACTAATGATTACATACACGAAAAAGATGTTCAGCATCATTTGTCATTAGAAAAATTAAATCAAAAGCACAAGTAGTGGAATTTCATGCCTACTAGGATGACTATAGTCAGGAAAAAAAAAAAAAAAAAAACAGGATTGGGAAGGGTATGAGAAATATGAACTCTTGTACTTTGCTGGTGGAAATGTAAAATGGTGTAGCTATTGTGCAAAACATTTTGGCAATTTCTTAAAAAGTTAGAAGCAGAATTATTATATGACCCATAAATTCTACTCCTAGGTATATACCCAAAATAACTGAAAACAAGAAGTCAAACAAATATAAATATATGCATATTCATAGGAACAGTGTTGAAATAGCCAAAAGATGGAAGCAGCCCAAATATCCTTCAATGACTGAATGGATAAACAAATTGTGGTGCCTAAATACAATGGAAAATTATTTAGCCATAAAAGATAAGTGTTGATACATGCTACAGTGTGAATGAAGCTTAAAACATCATGCTAAGTGAAAGAAGCCAGACATAAGGCACATATTGTTTAATTCCATTTATATAAACTATCCAGAAGAGGTAAATTCATAGAGACAGAGAGAGCATTGGTGGTTGCCAAGGGATAGGGGTAAGAGAAAATCAGGAGAAAATGTTTAATATGTATGAGGTTTTATTTTAGGGTGATGAAATGTTTTGAAATTAGATGGAGGTGGTAGTTGCACAATATTGTGAATGTATTAAATGGTACTAAATGATTCATTATAAAATGGCTAATTTATGCTAAGTGGCTTTCACTTCAAAATTTTTTAAAAATTGGTAACTTCTGAAAATTTTTAATTTAAAAATATTAATTGAAAATAGCATTTCTGCATTGTACTGTGCTTTCATAAATCACCTCCCTTTATAATTTCTTCATATATTAGGCAATTTAGAGGCAAAAACAAGACATTCTAATATTTTAAAATTGTGTATGCTCTTTATTATAAGAAAAAATACTAGGCAAATACATTGGAATTCAACTTACTATTGTTAAGAAAAACAGTAATATATTTGTGTCTCAGTGTCTTGATCTGAAAAACAGGAATAATAGTACCTATTTTATCTACTCCACAAAGTTCATGTAAGGATTAAGAAAGACTACTCTGTGTCAGAGTGTTTTTAGAACACTGAAGTGCTATATTAATAAAATATATTATTGTATTCAGTAATGCAATTAAATAGCTATTAAATTAAATATTTGGGATAACTTGAAGAAGCAAAACACTTTCAGAAAAAAATGCAGCCAGTAATCAAAATGTAATTTAATTAAAATATTTGATGCTACTATATATCATACAATATTCAAGTACTTAAAATATGGTGAACAAATCACAGAACACCCTGCTTTCAGGGAACTTACCATCTTGCTGGGTAATGTTGCGGAAGGTGTCTGCTTAGAAAATGAGGGCATATTTGTTTAAGGTAGGGGGGAAAATGAGTCTAAACTTCAAACTTTAAGTTAATTATATTTGATTAAATAAACTCACAACAAGCCATTCTGAGTTGAGGATGGTGTGGAGATTATTTTACATTCTAAGATGAGAGGATTTGAGTGAGTATTCTGGTAGTATAGATAGCCTAAAAAGGAGGATTAAAGGGGTAACAAGGTAAAAAGTATAAGCAACATGGCTGGTATTAATGTTCATGAAGAAAAGCTACATAATGAGAGCCTCAAGTAATGTGCTGCCTAAAGGACTATAAATAGGAACTTACAATGAATTACAAATCACTCTTTGTGTCCTAGATCTGTCTTTTATTTATTTATTTATTTATTTTATTTATTTAAATATATTTTATTGATTTTGCTATTACAGTTGCCCCAATTTTTCCTCCTTTGCTCCCCTCCACCCAGCAACACCCATTCCCTCTGGCAACACACCCCTAGTTGATGCCCATGTGTCATTCATATAAGTTCCTTGGCTTCTCCATTTCTCTATTACTCTTAACATCCCCTCTTCCATTCTGTAACCACAAATGTGTACATCTTTCACAAATCACTTTTGTTGCTGCAATTTAAATGTTTTCCATTTTCTTTTTATTGGTTTCTTTTATTTTTTAAAATTAATTCATTATTATTTTATTACAGTTGTCCCATTTTTTCCCTATTGCTGCCCACTTTGCCATTCACACCATCCATTCTCCCATAGTCAATCCCAGGTCCCTGTTGTCCTGTCCCTGGGTCATTTATACTGGTTCCTTGATTAAACCCTTCATCTCTTTCTCCCCTTCTCCCCCTGACCCCTCACCTCTGGTTACTATCAGTCTGTACCTTGTTTCCATGCCTCTGATACTATTTTGCTTATTTTATTTTATTTATTAGTCTCCTGCATTAGGTGAGATAATATGGTATTTGTCTTTCACTGCCTGGCTTATTTCACTAAGCATAATACTCTCCTGTTCCATTCAGGCTGTCATAAAAGGTCTCTTACCTCCTTTCCTTCTTTCTTTCTGCTGCAAAGTATTCCACTGTGTAAATGTACAACAGTTTTTTTGATCCATTCATCCACTGATGAGCACTTAGGCTATCTCCAGGATTTAGCTATTATAAATAGTGCTGCATTAACATAGAATTGCATAGGTTCTTTTGAATTGATGTTTCAGGATTATTCAGGTATAATCCTAGCTTCTTCAACAAATGGTGTTGGGAGAACTAGACAGGGACATTCAAAAACATGAAACTAGGCCCTGACTGGTGGCATAGTGGATAGGCACTGACCTGTGAAGCCAAAGGGCACATAACCAGGTTGCAAACCAGGTCTCCAGCCAGGCCCATTGCTGGAGGCAGGTGAAAGACAACCATACATTGATGTTTCTCTCCCTCTCTGCCTCTCTCCCTTCCCCTCTCTCTAAAAATAATAAATAAAATATTTTCAAAAATAAATTAAAAAACAAAACAAAACATGAAACTAGACCACAAGGTTATACCATATATCAGAATAAATGCAAGATAGATAAAAGACTTAAACATAATCCACATTGCCATAAAAATCCTAGAAGAAAACATAGGCAGTAAAATTTAGATAGCCCTTGACAGCAATATTTTCACTGATATATCTTCTAGGGCAAAAGAAGTAAAGGAACAAATAAACAAATAGGGCTACATCAAACTAAAAAGTTTCTTGCTAAAGAAAATATCAGCAAAATGAAAAGGGAACCAACCATAGGGGAAAGCATATTTGCCAATGATAACTCAGACAAGGGTATGATCTCTAAGTGCCTTCCATTTTCTGAGCTAAGATAAAGTTTGCTATACACACAATTTAAAAAATGTTTTTAGAAAACTGAAGAAAAGTGATCTTTCCCCTCACATCTGTATTAATATGGAGCAAGGTGAAGAAAAGAGCCCCAGAAAGTGAGGCACAGTGAAACTGAATGTTCAATAGGACATGTGCTGGGATCCAGTCACCATAAAATAAAATATTAGAACACACAGCAGTTTAAGTGAAAACTCTGACATACTGTCTCTAAATTTATACATGTGTACAGAAACAAAATATAGGTATGTTGGCTTCAGCCAAGTTTATTCAAATATCATGTAGATTTAAATGAATGACTTCAATTAATATGTTTTTTTATTATTATTCCAATAAGAAAGACTTTCTAAAACCAACAAGCAGAATTTCAGAGGTGAAAAACATTGTGTAAATTGTGGAGGTCTAAACATATTTTGGTATTTGAGGCCAGAGTAGTAAATAGGAAGGCTAATTGGGAAGAATTCACTTCATGAAGATGGAG
Source organism: Noctilio leporinus (assembly GCA_004026585.1). Lineage (NCBI taxonomy): Eukaryota > Metazoa > Chordata > Mammalia > Chiroptera > Noctilionidae > Noctilio > Noctilio leporinus. The sequence goes on along the minus strand of PVIW01004657.1, from coordinate 66,721 downwards.
AGCTTAACATGGTTGGAGAAAATTTGGAACACCCAACAGACAACAGAGAGCCTTAGAGTTTCTAAGCAGGAAACAGAGATCATATTTAAGACTTACTAAAGCTACTTGACATTATGAATAACAAGTTATCCACAAATTAGGGGGACAGGTATATAGTTTTAAAAAGATCACAATTTGATCTTTGTTGGAGGTGTAAGTAGATATGTTGCATCTCCCTCCACAACAAAGAGGGAATACAACTACCTCAAAACTATAGACAACCAGAAGTTCCAGGAAACCGAGCTGCATGGAAGTCCAACAAACAAAGATATAAAGAAGAAATACTCATCTAAACAGCCAGGAGGGGTAGAGAGGAAGTGATGTGACAGTGATGATGGTGGTGGCAACAGTATCTTTGGCCCATTGGTGAAAAGTGCAGTCACAAATTTTAAAAAAGAAGGGACACTTGGGGAACACTCCCAGCACCAGATCAGATCTTGCAGTTCATAGTTCCAGCACCAGGGAAATAATCCTCATTGCTTCTGACTGTGAAAAATAGTGGAGGTGGGCATGGAAAAGAAACTGCTGGTCTCTCAACAGAGTCTGTTTGTTTAGAGGCCCTCATGGTCCTGGAATGTCTACAGACCCACCCATTTTGGGAACCATGGCCAGAGCAACAGCTAGAGAGTTGCTAGTCCCATAGGGAAATGGGGGAAGTGCCTGAAAAGGGGGAACATGCTGAGCAAGCAGCATTATTCCCTCTCAGACCCCTCCTGAACATACAGCACCACAACATGGTCAAACTGGTTGCCCTGTACTGATGAATATCTAAGGCTCTTCCTCTTACAACATAATAGGTGCAACACAGGAGCCTTTCAAGTTGAGGAGACAAAAAAGTGTGGCCCAAAAGAGGGAGCAGATCAAGGTTCCAGTAGGAGAAATAAGCAATGAGGAGATAGCCAACCTAACAGAAAGAGTTCAAAATGCTGGTGATAAATATTTTCACAGACTTGACAGGTATGCATGAGCACAGCAAACACATAAGGGAAAAAGTGAAGGCTATGCTAAGTGAATCAAAGGAAAATCTACACAAAACCAATGGTGAAAGGATGAAAACTGGAGTTTAGATCAATGATTCGGAACATAAGGAATAAATAAATAATCAACCAGTATAGAATAAAGAAACAAAAATTGAAAAAACAAGGAGAAGCTTAGGAACCTCTGGGGCAACTTTAAATGTACCAACATCTGAATCATAGAGGTGCCATAAAGAGAAGAGGAAGAACAAGAAATTGAAAATTTCTGTGAAAATATAATGAAGCAAAATTCCCAAATTTGGTGGACATTTACATACAAGTCCATGAAGCACAGAGAGTCCTAAACAAGCTAGACCCAAAGAGGACCACACCAAGACACATCATAATTAAAATGCTAAAGTTTAAAAATAAAGAGAGAATCTGAAAAGCAGCAAGAATAAAGAAGGGTCTTCTACAAAGGGGTTCCTATAAGGCTATTGGCTGATTTCTCTAAAGAAATTTTGTAGGCAAGAAAGGTCTGCAAGAAGTTTTCAAAGTGATGAAAAGCAAGAACCTACAACCAAGATTACACTTATCGAGCAAAGCTATCACTTAGAATGGAAGGGCAGATAAAGTGATTTCCAGACAAGGTAAAGCTAAAGGAGTTCATCATCTCCAAGCCATTATTATATGAAATGTTAAAGGGACTTATTTAAGAAAAAGGAGATTAAAAATATGAACAACAAACTCACAACTATCAACAACAGAACCCCTCCACCTTCACAAAGCAAACAACCCAAACAAGGACAGAATCATGAGTATGGCGATCATTTGGAGGGTTATCAACTAGGAGGGGGAATGGGAAAAAACAGGGAAATGGTGCATGGATTAAGAAGCATATTTGGTAGATACAAAATAGATGGGAGGCAGTTAAGAATAGTATAGGAAAGGGTGAAGCCAAATAATTTATTATATGCATTACCTATGAACATAAACTAAGTAGAGAGGGACTGATGGAGGCAAGGATGGTACTGGGTGAAGGAGAGCAAATGAAAAGAAATTGGGACAACTATAACAGTATAATTAATAAAATGTACTTAAAATCACATATGATCAGGGATCCTCTGGTTATCTAACACTAGAGTGGTTTTATTCAAAATCCCTTTCAGAGGTCTAGCATCCCTGCCAGAGTAAAGTACTGAAGAGTCAGAAATCACTGCCTAGAAAAATGGAAAGTCAGATTTAAGTAAAAAACAAAGAAAAAAACACAGAAAGATGACCTTGGTATTTTTTTTCAACTAATGAAAATATCAGACATTGCTAATATCCAATTTTCCAGGAAGAAAGAATTGCTTGGCCTGAGGCTTTCCTGTCAATGTTTTCTTTTCCTCAACTTTTTAAGAGAGAACTTTAGGGGCACCTATATTTTATAAATTCAGTATTTGAATAATAATTTGTTTTACCATTATAAATTTTGTACAAAAAGTGAATTATGCTTATAAAAATTATAATTAAGAGAGTAAGAATATTAAGGTAAATAAAAACATAGCTCAATGTATTCAAAAGAGGAGGATCTTTAAAATCTGATAAACTGGGGATAAATTATGAACATATAAGATCATTGTGAATAAAATTGAACATAAAACCACAAAAAAATTTTTTTCATTCCCTACAAAGAAAGAAAAAGTTTAAATCATGTTTTAAGAAATATGACAAATAGAAAAGGAAATGCTTTGTGGTTGAAGATGATCAAAAAGAAGGCAGAGCTCTTCAAATACTATTTTTTAAAATTTCTGAAGCCCTGCCTGGTAGGACAGTGGATAAGGTGCCAGCCTGTGAAACCAAAGGTCACTGGTTCAATTCCCAGCCAGGGTACATAACCAGATTGTAAGCCAAGTCTCCACCCAGGTCTGTAGCTGCAGGCAGGTGAAAGGCAACCATACATTGATGTCTTGCTCTCCCTCTTTGCCTCTTTCCCTTCTCCTATCTCTAGAAATAAAAAATAAAATTTAAAAAAATCTTTAATAAATAAATAAATAAAATGTCTTTATCAGGGTAGCCAGCAAAAAGCAATTAAGAAAAAAATAATTCTTCTAGTGTATGAATACAGAGTAACTTTCAACTTATTTGTGCCATATTTTTTTCATCAATGTTTTATAGTTTTTAATATACATATCTTTCACCTCTGTGGTTAAACTTATACCAAGATAGTTTTTGATGCTAACATAAATTGCATTGTTTTCTTAGTTTCTTTTTCAAGTAGTTCATTGTTAGTGTATAAAAATGTGAGTGATTTTTATGTGTTGATTTTGTATCCTGCAACTTCACTAAACTTATATTTTAGTTCTCAAGTTTTTTGGTCGAGTCTTTATGATGGTCTATATATACAAGATTGTGTCATCTGTAAGCAGGAACAATTTCACTTCTTCCTTTTTTATTTAAATGTCCTTTATTTCTTTTTCATGCCTGATTACTCTGGCCATAACTTCTAGTACTACATTGAATATAAGTCATAGTGAGCATTTTAGAGGAAAAACTTTCAACTTTTCACCATTAAGTATGATGTTAGCATTAGGCTTATCATAGGTGGTTTTAATTATGTTTTATATTGAGAATGTTCAACTTGCTGAGTTTTTTTTTTTTTTAATCATGGAAAAGTATTAAATTGTATCAAGTGCTTCTCCTGCACTTGTCAAAATTCCATGATCATATAACAATTTTCCTTCATTATAGCCAAAGCAATCTTGAGCCAAAGATACTACAAAGCTGCAGTAATCAAAACAGCATGGTACTTGTACAAAAACAGACATATGGAAAAATGGAAAAACTAGCCCCCCGCCCCCAAATTCATACATTTGCAGATGATTAATATTCAACAACAGTACCAAAGACACATGATAAATGGTACTGAGAAAACTAATTGTTCACATTAAAGAAAAATAAAACTGGATTCTTATACCACATACAAAATCAACTCAAAATGGATTGAATACATAAATGTAAAACCTAAAACCATAAAACTACTAGATGAAAACTTAGGGGAAAAAGCTTCTTGATATTAGTCTTGGCCATGATTTTTGGATATAAATCCAAAAGCCCAGGAAATAAAAGTAAAATTGGATTACATTAAACTAGAAAGTTTCTGCATAGCAAAGGAAACAATTAACAGAGTAAAATGACAATATATGGAATGGGAGAAAATATTTGTAAACCATAAATCTGATACAGAGTTAGTATCCAAAATATATAAGGAACTCAAATAACTCAACAGCCATGAATGTAAAATAATTGGCCCTACTAAAAACTGGGCAAAATGCTATGATCTACACGATAAATGAAGAAACTCCTTGAAAATTACCCTAATGTGTGAAATAATCTTAAAGTCAAACTAGAGGATTTTTCTTCCTAAAATGAAAACACAGCTTATTAGTTCCAGTGCCAAAAAAAATGTAACTCTTATATCCCAGAGCAATTTCTCCTTTTTATTTTAATCAGTAGCTTGGATGTTGAGATGGACTGTGTTAATATTCAACAATACCTGGTGCCCCTTCCTGGGGAAAGATTATATTTCCTTGTATCCTTTACATAAACTTGGCTAGTGGCTGTCGCTCATGAAATGTGAGACTATGAGTCACTTTGTGTGTGGAAGTGTTGAGAGCCAAAGTATTTTACTGCACTCTCTCTTTTCTCAAGCAGAGTCATTACATATGATGTCTGTCCTGAAACTACTGAGCCAATGTCAATATAATTAAAAGTTTGTGGCTAATACTTTCAGGACAGACCTTGTACAGTCTAGATAAGCTCTGGCAGTGTGGGTCCCAGGTTGAGGGGCAAGAATGGGTACATGTCTCCATTTACTTAGATCTCTAATATACCTCAGAAATGTATTGCAGAGATTTCAGTGTGCATATGATTAATAAGTTGGTCCATTATATGTTTTTTAGAGTCCTTAAGATATTTATAACACTAAAGATCATGACAAAACAGTATTACTTCTTTTTTCCAAATATGATGATGTCTATATCTTCTCCCTAATATTATTTGACAAAATGTGGAAGAATAAAATTAGAACCTTGTATCACACCATATACAAATGTCTATTCAAAATGGACTGAAGTCTTAAACCTAAGATCTGAAACTGTAAAACTGTTAGATAGAAGAAAACATAGCTTCTTGACATTTGTCTGTGGAGTGATTCCTTGGATCTGACTCCAAAAGCACTAAATGATCCAGTTTAATGGAAGAGGTGAGAGCAGATATTATTGCCATGTTCCTGACCTTAGGGGAAAGAATGAATTTTTTACTAAACACACATTGGACGCCTGATTTTTCTATACAGGTAGATCAGTTTTTGTTTCATTTATATTCTCTTCATGAATTGACCCTTTTATCAGTATGAAATATCTTTCATACTATATGAATATTGACATTCCTTGTTCTAAAGCCTATTTTATCTGATATTAATGTAGCCCCTCTGGCTATCTTTTGATTTGTGTTTACATGATGTATTTTCCATTTATTTACCTTTAATATATTTGTCTATATATACTTAAGGTGGGTTTTAGTGGTTGGCCTTGCTTTTATATTCAATCTCACAATAAATAATGTAAGGCATTTCAGATTACTACTTGCCCCTCTACAATTAGTTTTTATTTTTTCCATCTAAATTAGTAAAGGTTAAAAAATGGGTTTGCTGGCCCTGGCTGTTGGCACAGTGAATAAGATGCTGACCTGCAAACCCAAAGGTTGCTGGTTTGATTCCCAGCCAGGGCACATAACCAGGTTGCAAGCCAGGTCTCTAGCCAGGTCTGTACCTGGAAGCAAGTGAAAGGCAACCATACACTGATGTTTCTCTCCCTCTCTGTGTCTCTCCCTTCCCCCCTCTCTAAAAATAATAAAATATTTTTAAAAATCAGTCTCTACCACACATAATAATATATAGTCAGGCAGATTGCCATTCGGGGAAAAAAAAAAAAATCACATTTCCAGTTTCCACAAGGCTAGAGATGATGGTATATGAGAACATTCAGACTAACAGGATGTGAACAAAAGTAAAAGGGAAGGTGTCCTTGTTATTCTTTGAAAGACAGGTAACTTATTCTTATCTTTGTTCTTTTCCCTTCAGATGGGATGAAATTTGTTCATAGCAGGGATAAATTAAGCCATACAGATAGGGAAGCATCCAAGAAAAGAGTAAAACAACAAAGAAACAACAGGGACATTGGTCCTTCAATGAAAGAAGCAGGACTACTTCCCCAGACTGTCCACTATTAGTGGAAGTGGTATTGATATTGTCCCACATACTGTATTTTTCTCTCTTTTATTTTTATTTTCTATTTTTAAATTTTTAGAGAGGGGGCAAAGGAGAGAGGCCAAGAGGGAGAGAAACATCAATGTATGGTTGCCTTTCACATGCCTCCACCTAAGGACCTGGCTGGTGACCTGGCTTGCAACCTGGTTATGTGCCCTGGCTGGGGAGTTGAACCAGTGACCCTTGGGTTTGCAGGCCAGCACCTTATCCACTGTGTCACCAGCCAGGGCTCTATTTTCCTCTCTTTTAAAAACCATATGATTTCTAGTTAAAGTGACTCTAAATTGAAATGATGGAAGAATCTAAAAATAGTTTTTTCTGGGGCAAGATGGCAGAGTAGTAAGTGGAGCTACACCAATCTCCTCCCAGGTCGCATCTGGAATTACTTTTTGTTGGAGAAAAAGTCAGCTAGAATTACCAACAGAACACCAGCTGGAAAGAAGTCCTATAACTAAATACATAACAGAAGAGAACACCACAACATGACTGGTAGGAATCGTGGAAACATGAGAGGTATGGCTGGGCCTCCACTGGAGACAGCAGCCAAAGGGATGAAGCCGGGGGCCCCACCTGAGATGGGTGGGTTGTGGTCCCCCAGCTGGGTTTCACAGCCTCCAGAAACATGTTGGAGAGGAGAGCAGCATCCAGCTAAGAAGAGCAGATAGCCCTGGAGTTTACTAGCCTAAAAGAGTGCTAGAGACAGAAAACAGCTAAGGTGACTATAGCAAAAATATTTTGGCACCCACCTACCCTGGGCTTTAGCAGAGGGAGGACAGAGAAGACTAGTGACACTTAGGGAGAGTTTGCTGCATCGGCTTGGAGGAGAGAAGTGGGGAAGCCTCTGTGGGTGGTGCTGACTCAGGATGGTACTGACTCATCGCCCACATCTCCCGTGGACCTTCCTGCACCAAGCAACTTCTATAGGAGGGTCCTTATAGCCCCGCCCACTGGAAACAATATGCCATGCACAGCAGCGCCTGAGCCTGGCACCTGATTGCAATTCCTTGACTCACATCTAAATAAATCTCTCCCTCCCTGCTGTATCTGAGCATAGATACAATAGTTGGCACCTGAAGAGGTATTTTTCGCTCAGCGGTGCCTGGGCCTGGCAGCTGAGTACAAACTCTCTGCCTTACAGATGGATCAGACAGTCAGCCCCACACAGGCAACTGAGCCTAGTGGCTGATTGTGGATCCATTGGTTCACAACTGAGTTGGTTTGTTCCCCACACTGGCCTCTGGGCCTGGCAGATGATCACAAACTCATTGGATTATAATTGAATCTTTCAGTCTAGCCTAGTGGCCGCTTAGCTTGGCAGGTGATCACAGATTCATTTGATTACAATAGAATTTTTGAGTCAAGCCCAGTGCCACTTGAACCTGATGGCTAATCACAGATTCTTTGGATTACAATTGTACATTGCTGTCTAGCCCAGCAGCTCCTGAGCCTGGTAGCTGAACACAGATTTATGGATTGCAATTGGATCTTGCTGCCTAGTCCAGTGGCACCTGAAACTGGTGGCTGATCACAGATATATTGATTACATCTGAATCTGTCCCAACAGGTGGCCCCTGAGCAGGGTGGCTGAACCACTGGATTACAATTGAAATTCTCTGTCTAGCCCAGAAGGACCTGAGTTTGGCAGCTGACTTATTGATTTACAACTGAATTGGTCTGCCTCACCAAGCAGCATCTGAGCCTGGTAGTGGATAACAGATTGATAGGATTCCAACTAAATCAATCCTTTCAGCCTATTGGTTCCTTAACCTGGTATCTGATCTCAGGCTCACTGGATTACAATGAAACCTAAAAATGGGGAGAAAAAGAATCAGTCCATCACCAAAAGGAAAGGAGGAATCCACAGAAAGATCACTAAATGAAACATAGGCAAGCAAACTCTCAGTTATGAAATTCAAAAGAATGATCAAAAGAGAAGCTCAGTGAGATCAAACAGTTCAAAGAAAAATACCAAGAACTCCAGGGGAAATATAAACAACTCCCCTGGGACTACAAAGAACTCCAGGAAAATTACAAGAAACTTACTGAGAACTACATCAGAATTAAAAAGGACACAGAAACTATCAGTAAGAGCCAGGAAAAAATAAAGAATACAATTTTAGAATTAAAGAATACAGTAGAAGGAATCAACAGAAGGTTAGAGGGAGTAGAGGATGGGGTCAATGAGCTGGAGGACAACCTAGAAAAATATTCCAAAACAGTGCAACAGAATGAAAAAAAGCTGAACAAGAATGAAGAAGTTTTAAGAGAGCTGCAGGACAACATGAAATGCAATAATATCCATATACCACAAGGAGAAGAGAAACAAGGAATGGAAAACTTGCTCAAAAAAGTAATGATAGAAAACTTCCCTAACTTGAGGGAAGAAAAAAATCGTGCAAGTTCAGGAAGCACAGAGGGTCCCAATGAGAATGAATCCAAACAGACCCACTCTAAGCCACATTATAATTAAAATGGTGAATTTCAAAGATAAAGAAAGAATCCTAAAAATCATCAAGAGAAAACAGCAAATAACATATAAGAGGCCTCTGATAAGGTTATCAAATGATTATTCAACAGAAACAATGCAATCCAGAAGGAAATGGCAAAAAATATTTCAAGTAATAAGAAACAAAGGTCTACAATCAAGAATATACTCTGCCCAGCAAGGCTCTCATTCAAAATGGAAGGAGAAATAAGTAGTTTCCCAGTCAAAAGAAGACTAAAAGAATACATCTCTACCAAACCAGCATTGCAAGAAATGCTAAATGATCTGCTTTAAAAAGATGATGAAACAGAGAGAGACAGAGAGGAAAACAGGCACAAAGGGGAAAAATGACAATAAATATGTATCAATCAATAATAACCTTAAATGTAAATGGATTAAATGTGCCAATCAAAATACATAGGGTACCTGAATGGATAAGAAAACATGACCCACATATATGCTGTTTTCAAGAGACCCACCTCAGAACAAGATTGACACAGATTGAAAGTGAAGGGATGGAACAATATATTTCAAGCAAATGGACATGAGAAAAAAGCAGGGGTAGCATTACTAATTTCAGACAAAATAGATTTTACAATAAAGACTATGAAAAGAGACAAAGACAGGTTCGATTCCCCAGCCAGGGCACATTACCAGCTTGCAAACCAGGTCTCCAGTCAAATCTATGGCTGGAGGCAGGTGAAACACAACCATACATTGATGTCTCTCTCCCTCACTGCCTCTCTCCCTTCCCCTCTTTCTAAAAATAATGAAATAAAATCTTTAAAAAAAAAAGAAAAAGAAAAGAGACAAAGAAGGACATTTCATAATACTTAAGGGAATAATCCATCAAGAAGATATAACTCTGGTAAACATATATGCACCCAACATAGGAGCTCCCAAATATATAAGGAAAATCATGGAGGACTTCAAGAGGGATAGAAACAGCAATACACTCATACTAGGGGATTTTAATACCCCATTATCAACAATGAACAGATCTTCCAGACAAAAAAAAAAACACCAAGGATAGTGTGGCATTGAACAAGACACTAGAGGAAATGGACCTAAATGATATATACAGAACCTTTCACCTCAAAGAAGCAAAATACACATTCTTTTCAAATGTACATGGAACATTCTCAAAGATAGACCACATGGTTGGTCACAAGACAAGCCTTCACAAATGCAGGAAAATTGAAGTCATACCAAGCATCGTCTCAGATCACAATGACTTGAAACTAGAAACTAATCTCAAGGGAAAAAAAACTAAAACACTCTAACTCATGGAGACTGAATAACATGCATTTTAAAGTAATGAATGGGGTAACAATGAGATCAAAGATAAACCCAAAAAGTTTCTGGAAACAAATGACAATGAATACACAACAGCCCAAAACTTATGGGACACAGCAAAGACAGTCCTCAGAGGGAATTTCATAGCAATACCCAAAAAGGACAGAAGAAGCTTATCCTAACCTAACCATAAACAACCTAACCATAAAGCTGCAAGAACTAGAGTAGCAACAACAACAACAACAACAACAACAAAAGCCCAGAGCAAGGAGAAGGAAGGAAATCATCAAGATAAGAGCAGAATTAAATTACTTTGAGACTAAATCTACAATTTAAAGAATCAACAAGTCCAGGAGCTGGTTCTTTGAAAAAGTAAACAAAATGGACAACCTTAAACCAGACCCACCAAGAAAAATAGAGAGAGGACCCAAATAAACAGAAACAGAAATGACAGAGGAGAAATCACAACTGATACTTCAGAAATACAAAGGATTGTAAGAACTTACTGTCAAACAACTATATGACAAAAATATAACAACCTGGGTGAAGTGGACAAATTTCTGGAAATGTATAATCTAACCAAAATGGAATGCAGAAGAAGCAGAAACCCTGAATAAATCAGTAAAAACTAGTGAAATGGAAGAAGTAATCCAAAATCTTCCAAAGCACAAGAGCCCTGGACAAGATGGCTACACAGGTGAATTTTACCAAAAATTTAAAGAAGAACTAACTCCTATCCATCTCAAATTATTACAAAACATCCAAGAAAAGGGAAGACTCCCAAACTCTTTCTATAAGGCTAATATTATTGTAATCCCAAAGTCACGTCAAGACACAACTAAGAAAGAAAACTAGAGGCCAATAGCTCAGATGAACATAGATGCTAAGATTCTCAACAAAATATTGGCCAACTGGATTCAGCAATACCTTAAAAAAATCATACACCATGATCAAATGAGTTTCATCCCAGGGATGTAAGGATGGTACAACATTCATAAATCAATAAATGTAATACACCACAAACAAAAGGAAAGACAAAAACCATATGATCATATCAATAGATGCTAAAAAAGCATTTGATAAATTACAGCAACCATTTACAATAAAAAGACTCAGCAAAATGGGAATAGAGGGAGCATACCTCATCATAATAAAGACCATATATGAGAAACCTGAAGCCAACATCATACTCAATGGTCAAAGCTAAAAGCTTTCCCCTAAACATCAGGAACAAGACAAGGCTGTCCACATTCTCCACTTCTGTTCAACATTGTTTTGGAAGTTCTAGCCATAGCTATCAGAGAAGAAAAAGGAATCAAAGGTATCCAAATTGGAAAGGAGAAAGTCAAAGTCATTATTTGCAGATTATATGATAGTGTATATACAAAACCTGATAGACTCCACCAAAAACTTACTCGACCTAATAAGCAAATTTAGCAAAATAGCTGGATATGAAGTCAATATCCAGAAATCAAAAGCATTTTTGTATACCAATAATGAAACATCAGAGATAGAAGCTAGAAGACAAATCCCATTTACCATAGCAACAAGAAAAATAAACTGCTTATGAAGAAACTTAACCAAGGAGGTAAAAGACATATACTCAGAAAACTACAGAACACTGAAGAAGGAAATGAAGGAAGATGCAAATAAATGGAAGCCTATACCATGTTCATGGATGGGAAGAATTAACGTCATTAAAATGTCCATACTACCCAAAGCCATGTAGAGATTCAATGCAATCCCAATTAAAATACCAATGACATATTTCACAGAGACACAAAAATACTTCAAAAATTTATATGGAGCCATATAAATAGCCATAGCCATCTTGAGAAATAAGAACATGGTAGGAGGCATCACAACACTGGGCATCAAACTAGACTACAAGGCAACTGTAATCAAAACTATCTGGTACTGGCATAAGAATAGACATATAGATTAATGGAACAGAATAGAGAGCCCAGAAATAAACACAGGACTCTATAGTCAGTTAATATTTGACAAGGGGGAAGCTACATAAAATGGAGTAATAAGTGGTGTTGGGAGAACTGGACAGCAACATGCAAAAAAATAAAACTAGACCACCAACTTACACCATACACCAGAATAAACTCAAGATGGATAAAGGACTTAAACATAACCAGTCCCACCATAAAGGTCCTGGAGGAAAATATAGGCAGTCAAATTTTAGATATTCTGTGCAGAAATATGTTTACTGATACTTCTCCAAGGGCAAAAGAAATGAAAGAATAAACAAATGGGACTATATCAAACTGAAAACTTTCTGTTCAGCTAAAGAAAACACCAGCAAAATTCAAAGGGAACCAATGGTATGGGAAAACATTTTTGCCAATGATACCTCAGACAAGGGTTTGATCTCCAAAATATACAAAGAACTTACGAGACTCAACACTAGGGAGACAGACCGCCCAATTAAAAAATGGGGAAAAGATCTGAACAGACAACTCTCTGAGGAAGACATACGGAGGGCCCAGAGGCATATGAAAGAATGCTCAACATCACTAGCCATCAGAGAGATGCAAATTAAAACCACCGTAAGATACCACCTCACACCTATCAGAATGGCAATCATCAACAAATCAACAAACAAGTTTTAGTGAGGATGTGGGGAAAAAGGAACCCTGGTGTACCATTGTTGGGAATGTAGGCTGGTGCAGCCACTATGGAAAACAATATGGAGTTTTATGAAAAAACTAAAAATGAACTGTCTTTTGATCCAGCAATTCCACTACCTGTACTATACCCAAAGAACCCTGAAACACCAATTCATAAGAACCTATGTACCCCTATGTTCATAGCAGTGCTATTTACAATAGCCAAGTGCTGGAAATAGCCTAAGTGCCCATCAATGGATGATTGGATAAAAAACTTTGGTACATTTACACAATGGAATACTACACAGCAGCAAGAAAGAAGGAATTCCTACCCTTTGCAACAACATGGATGGAACTGGAAAGTATAATGCTTAGTGAAATAAGCCAGCCAGTGAAAGACAAATACCATATGATATCACCCATTTCAGGACAATAAAGAACAAAACAAACAAACAAACAAACAAGCAAAACAGAACCAGATACATGGATAATGAATAGACCTTCAGTAGGTGTGGGGGGTAGGAGGCTAAGAAGGGGAGCAGTTTAGTCAAGGAAGTAGTATGGAAGAACAACGGACATGGACAACAGGTGGGATTGACTTTGTGGGGGAGTGTGGGTGGACGGAAAAGGTGACAGAGGGCAGTAAAAAGGGGATGGATGTAATACAACAACAATAAAATTTTAAAAATAAAATCAAAACATAATCTCTGCTCTCTTATACATATTTTTCAGAACAAAATAAAAACAACATCCACATTTTTAGCATAGTTACTTCCAGGAATGGCAAATAGTTCCATACATACAGAGTCAAAAAAGAAATTTACATTTTGTGGCCTGTCTTATTTCAAAATAATTTCCATATGATCTAAATTACCTTAAAAACATTTTTTCACCCTGGCTGGTGGTGCAGTGGATAAGGTGCTGGTTGTGAACCCAAAGGTCACTGATTCAATTCCCTATCCAGGGTAAATAATGAGGTAGCAAGTGAGGTCTCCAGCCAGGTCCATGGCTGAAGGCAGGTGAAAGGCAACCATAAATTGATGTCTCTCTCCCTCTCTTCCTATCTTCTTTTCCATCTGTCTACAAATAATAAATAAAATCTTTAAAAAATATATTTTTTCATCTGAAACCAAAGAACATATCCATGTTACCACTGACCAGGTTTGTTATGTACCAGAAAATAAAACTTACAGTATTCTTCAAACAAATGTTTAATATTTACTTTTCATTTGTGGACCCTGAGGAAGAGCTAACACCAAGAAAGGTTCCAGGTAGGCAAATGGGCTTAAATTTAAAAAAAAAAAAAAAAAAACAGAGCCTAGCTGTCATTTCTAAACAGGGGCCACTTGTGAAAACTATGATTCTGGAAGAAACTTGCACTAAGCTACCTGCCTTCCACAATTGCCTTCCTGCACTATGCCCTGCTTCCTGAGCCAGCCCATATAAAGCAGTTCCTGGAATTGTATTTCAACCAATAGGCCTGAGGCTTTCCCTATCCAATTTAAGCTATATTGCCATCAGTGTCTTCACTGACCAATCAGAGCAGCTCTATACTAACCAATTAGAACAGTGGTTTTTGAACCAATGAAAGACTCTGGAGTCCTCATTTACATAAGGATAGACCAATCAAGGACCAGACCAAGGACTTCTGTCTTTTAGCCAGCTCTCCACTAGCTTGAAGCGCTCACTTTCTCTTTCCACCAAAGACTGAAGACTGCATTTCCCTAGCTGGAGTTGAAATACTAAAGGCATTCTACCAGACCAGAACAGAACAGAGAAAATAGAGAAAATTAGGGCAGAGTGAAGCCAGCTGGCATAGAACAGAGACGGTAGAGCAGGAAAGAAGAGAGCTGTCCAGCCAGAGAACCTCCTAGCTCATGACTTCCTTATCCCATGGTCACCTCAAAGCCATACTTTTCCACAGGCATGCTGCTTCATAATCCAGCTATATCACTACTGAGCTGTTATTACAGCCCTGCTAGTCTCATAATTGTGCTGTATCACAGTTGAGCTGTTAGCACTAAATGAAGTTTTCTTCTTCACCTCACCCCAAATTAGGAATTTTTGTTTGACATTGAATTGCACCAACAACCATCAGTTGACACACTAATGCAAAGTAAATGATTGCAGAAGTTGCATGTCTTATTGTGGTGAGGCAAAATGAAAGGGGAATAAAGAAAGAAAAAGGTAAAGAGAAGGTGAGTAAACACACAACTGTAAACATGCAATGTCCTTTATTTCATAATCTGTAACAAATTAAGACAACCAACACCCACCTCTAAAGAGGCAAATAGAAATCTGTCACAGAGAATAAATAGATAAACACTTGTGTATTTTGACTGTGTACCGCCAGATAGCCTTACAGAATGGTTGCAGTTGTTGATCTTTTCCCCAGCAGAGATTCATATCCCTTTCCTGCCTACATTCATTATTGTCCAGTTTTCTGTGTTTTTCCAGTTCAGTAAGTATAAAGAGGTACCTCATTATTCTTGTAATATGTATTACTAACTAATAAGTTAGAATATGTCTTCATATCTTTGTTGGCCATTTGGATTTCTTTTTAACATTTTCTTAATCTTTTGCCTGTTTCTGTACTAGGATTGTTGTATTTTATATAATTTTTGTAGGGATTCTTGCTATTCTTAATATTACACTTTAAATAGTAATCAGTAATCTCATTCTGATTATTTATTATTAATTATTTCCTATGGTACTCCTTGTTAAACAGAACATTTTAATTTGGGTATCATTAAAATAATCTATTTGGTTTGTAATTTTTAAGCTTTAAGAAGTCCTTTTTCCTCCTGGGTTACAAAGATATGCTCTCTCCTGCAGGTTTCTTATCTTTAATGTTTTATCTTTCACATTTAGGATATTAAACATTAATTAATCTATATTCATCTGTGAATGTTAGGTAAAGCTGGATGTATTTTTAAAATTTCATATTATAAAATAGTTCCCCCAAATGCTGTCTAAGCAATTCATTCTTTTCTTATTGATTTGTTAGGCCTGAATAATATTTTATTGACTGATATATAACAGTTTACTTATCCATTCACCTACTGAAGGACATTTTGCTTGCCTCCAAGTTTGGGCAATTATAAATAAATCTGCTATAAACATTCATGTGTAAGTTATTATGTGAACCTAAGCTTCTACTTGGTTGAATTTTTATTCTTTAAAAATAATTTTATCTAAACATTTTTTGAGTGTGTGGTATTTGAAAAATCAAAGAAAGCAATGGTAAATGGCTATAAATTATATATGAACATTTCTCACTTTGACTCATCATTCTAAAAATTTTATTTTTTAATTTTTATGGAAAATAATTATCAAGTCCTTTTTCCTTATTGTTTTTTTTTTTAATTTTATTGTTGTTGTATTGCTCCCCTCTGTCCCCCCACCCACCCACCCATCCCCCCCCCCTATTGTTTTTTCCTGAACTTTTCCATTTCTCCTGTTTCACCCTGGCCCAAGTTTACATATCTATATCTGTTTTATTTGTTTGTTTGTTTTTGTTTTTGTTCTTATTTTTCCGGTCAATACTTCCAGTGGACAAGGCTGCCAGTAGCAGAGATTTAGGCAGCATGTGAGGATGTGGAAGAATACTTGGCTGGTATGTGCCCAGGTTAGCTTTCTCTGGCAGTGCTACACTGAAGACTACCATCAAACACAACATCATATTGACCAAAAGAGCTGGGGAAGAGTCATTAGAATCAGCAGAATTATCTGTGGGTTGGTTTAATTTTTTCACTGCAAAGAAATATTATTTTATTCCTTTTAAGATTGCTATATTTCTTCAACAGACACAGGGAAAACATTAAAATGGTTTAAATAAGATGTGTTGTATAAAGAAAGAACAAAGATTCAACATGTGCAGTAAAGTTTATATTTAGTAATTCTTTGCAGGGAAGGGCAAATAAATGATTTTCCATGTATAGGCAAGTTTTTAAATGTTTGTAAAATACATGTACTATAATATATGCTGAATGCTATAGTTTTAACATTTATGGTGTTGTGATAAAATAAAGTATGTGCAGATAAAAAGAAATAATGAGTATCATATTATATGATATATATTATCTTGTGATCATATATAAATGAATCTTACTATGCATATGCTGTATGCATGTATTCTTATACATAAATACAAGGTGTACAAGTATTTATGGACACTATCTTATGAATAAAAATATTTTAAATGGTTAAGATATGGCATTAGCCAGTTAAATCCTGATTTATAATGAAACAAGTCACTTAAAAGCTGAAATACATTCAAAATAAATCTTTGCAATGAACTGGCATCCTATTAGTAATCTTAGGTGGGTCAAATTAGATCACATGCCTCATTATTTCTTTATATAAAATAGTTAAAGGTCAGTCAGTTCAACTGATTATACTATTTCAACAAAAAAAGGAATAGTGATAAGCTCTCCTACAGCAATGTACACAAGCTAAACATTAACACACTTTGTATTATCTATCCTACACAAGCCTCCAGGGCTATTGTACCATATATTCATTTATCCTTGACAACAGACAGATAAGTCTATCCAAACTCTTAAACTCTTCTGCATCCTCATTGTTTTTATTTTTCTATTATGTTTATCTTGCTTTATTAACTTTACGTTTCTATACTTGTCTAATTTACCAACCAAAAACTTATGCCCACTATTATTTTGATCTTCCAGATCTTGGATTCTCCCAATGACTTGTAACTATGAAAGTTCTCAACTCTTAGCTTGATGTAAGCAGAGCTTTATGACTCAACTTGATCCTGTCTGTCCTACCTATGTGATTGCAGAAAAGGCTTTTGTTTCAATTTGGCATCAATCGTATGAATTTATTATTATTCTCCAAGTGACACAGAGATCTGATCAGGTAGATCACTGAGGAGGAATAGATCACTTACTCTAGTAAGAGGAGGTTGCCTAAGACACTGGTAAGCAGTCTTGGACAGATTGGCTGAAAAGCTGAATGCCTATAGGAGTGCATGGAATTATGGGCCAGAAGATTTAAAATAAAAAGAGAGCGAGATTGGCTCTCTGGCTCTCTTCCTCAAGGATGCCTGGATGATCAGGCTGCAGCTGCCTGCATTTCCCAAAGGATGGTATTTTGGATGGGTTTGGGTGGGAGAAAAAACTAGAGACACAGCCTATGATCAGGCTAGCCTGGCAGAGGGTGACAGGGTTGAAGAAGCCAGTCATTCTTCCAAAATTGTGTAGTTTTTATATCTTATGTTATTTTAGTTTGTAAATTAATCCTATAGAAATAGGATAATTAAAGACTAACAAGGGGAATTATTGGAGACTCAGGTGTAATAGAGTTTAGCCTTAGTTGATAGGCTTAAGTGAAGTGATTAGAGCTGTACGTGACTAATGAATAATGGAAAGCTGTTATTCCAAAAGTGTGTAGCTTTTGAAATAATGCTTCTTTCCTTTATCACCAAACCTTTGCCTCCAGAATTTTGTCTAGAGGGTGGCAGCCAACATCAGGACCTCACTTGCTGTTCAGTAACAAAAGCATAAGGAGTATTTAAAATAGTCTTTGATATAAATCTGTTTACTTTCATAAAAAGCAAATATACCAAATACCTTTTGTCTTCAATCACTTAATGAAATATATGATTCTACAACTTTTTTATGTCTTTGTTATTATTGATGGTTTATTTTTCTGATGAAAAAATTTCATAGGCTTTAGATTAAGATTAAAATGATATATTTGAACATCCTATTATAATAAAATATCCTGATATTATTAATAAAGTAAAATAAATTTTTATGTCACTATTTCAGTCATTTCACTATTTCAATAAATGCAGGGATAAGTTCAAAATACCTTTCATAAGTGTTTAATAAATAATTTTAAAAATAAATATAGTAATAGCAATCATATTTAAAGCAAAAGTGCCTTATTTTCAAATAATTTCAAAGTGCAGTGAATAGAGGTTGAGTCTAAAATTACTTTTTCTAGTTATAAATTGGGAATACAAGCATCTACTCCAAGAAGTATTCGTCAAAATGAAATTATATACTGTATGTGAAAAAAGTTTGTAACTATTTCAACTATTGAAATTGTTGAAATTATTCTGTGATATTTTCATTAATATAATAAACATTAATATAACTTATTTATTAAAATATATACAATAAACAGGCATTAATATTAAATAAATTTTATAGTATTTACTGCTTTCATAAATATAGGTTAGAATCATAATAAAATATGTGAGTGGCAAAGTTTTTGAATTGATATATACTCCGCATTGTATGAAAAATCACTATTTACAATAATGCAATGAATATATATGGAACAAATAAAATGAGAGCTAGAAACTAAGTGAGAACATTATGTAGTGAGAACATTAAATTAATTGCACACCTCAATGTTGAAACACATATTGGACATTACTGAAATGGGTAAATATATTTTAAGCATCTTTTCAAATATGAAAGGAAAGTTGTAAGAGTAAGCATATGACTACAATTTGTTGTGTGTATACATCAAGAACTTTGAAATGTTTCCTACAATTATATCACCTAAGTCCTACATAAATTGACTAAGGTAGATTTTGTAAAAGAAGACAGAAAGAAAAAAGTACAAGCATATGTACACAGGGAGTAGGAACATGCCACTACACTACAGAGTACATGTGACATGACCTCAAATCATAGGCTCTAGAGATAATATTGACCCACTTTAATAAAATATATATGGAAATAATGCCTGTAAGAACTGTAATTATAAGTAAAAGCAAAGTCATGAAGCATCTAATAAAACATCATGTTTCTCAAATTGGACTACTTACAGTTCTTATCAAAAGTTAAACATGCCAAAATATTTTGAAAACATGAGTAGTAATCAACATCAAATATATTACAAAGCAAATTAATAAAATATGGTAGTAATGGCTGATAGATCAATAAATCAGAAGATAGAGCCAATAATCATATCAAATATTCATAGAAATTTTATTCAAATAGCATAGCATTTTCAAATTGATGTGGGAAGAGAAGGATGGATTATTTTAAAAAATCAGAGAAAAACAGATAGCAATTTTTCCTCAGTCTTTATACCAAAATAAATTTTTGGTTGATCCAACATTTAAACATAATAAATGAAAGTCTTAAAGGGATTTAAGGAAATGTTAGTAGCAGCTAGAAATTAGTGGCCAGAGGGGAAATAAAGACAGGGCACTCACTGTTACTATCTAACAAGGAAAGTAGGCTAAAAGCAAAAGGAAGACATGTCTCACCGATTAACTCGGCAGTCCTGAACTCAGTTTGATAAGATTGCCAGATGTCTCAAGCATTGCAAGCATAATAGTGTTGAGAAAAGGGGCTTCTGTAACATCTCATTAAGATTGTTCGGTGTTCTGAACATCACAAGTAGAATTTGCACTGGAAAAAGAGGGGGACCTATGCTGAGAAAGTGAGCCCCTGTAACAATTTCACTAAGACAAAAAACCTTTACTAATGGGGAAAGAAAGTCTTTGCAGCTGCACATTATTCCCAGAGAGGAAGAAGGAGAAACCTAGAGGTCAGCTAATGTATATGACCCTTGAACCCCAGTAGTCCACTTACTTAGATTAGCCAAGTACCAACTTGTAGCCTAGGCTCAAATGAATAGAACAAACTTATTAACAAACTTACTAACAACTTTATGGTTGCCTGCTTGCGCTTTGTGCTCATGTGTTTCATGAATAAACTTTATCTCATTTCCACTATATGTGTTTGTCTCTCGCTTGAATTTGTCTCCTATGGAAAGATAAGAACCAAGGTAGGGAAGGCAGGCCTCCAGACTCAAGCCTCTCTCTCCCCATCCATTGAAGATTGTTTAAGCATGTGCTTAAAGTAAGGATGGTGCTTCTAAGCAATATGCCACAAAAGTCAGAAATAATTAAGAAAAAGATTTGATGAATCTAATAATATATAATGACAAAATTTAAAAATAAAAAACTGATGAAAATATTTTAAATTAATAAGGAAGTGTTAATTTCTTAATTAGTGACATGATGATTAAAAGTTCACATGCATGTATATACACATTTATAAATACATATAAAATACATATGCATTTATATCTGTGATTATAAATGCATATAAAGCTTAGTTAAATTTATAAAGAAAAACTGGGGTCAAGATAATATACTTTTCATCATATACCTTTTCAATTTCTGAATTTGAAAAATTGTTACCATGGGTTGTATTGCCTTTTCTACATAAAATATAGCTTATAAAAATAAATATTTTTAGCCTTCTGATTCCAGATATAGTAGAATAGCTTGTTTTCAACTGACCCTATAACACAAAACAACTTAAAAGCTGGAAAAATTGATACAGACTGAATTTAAAGCTTTTAGGAAGCATCCAATATAGGCTGGGCTTGATGGGCTAAAATCCTTGAGAGAAGGGAAATATGTAAAGTGCTAGTCATATTCTTTCTGGAAGAAAAGACTTCATGGAAGTCACTTTCCAAATGTCAGACAAGGGAAACAGAGCATAAAAGCAGTATTATTGTGCTGAGAAGACAGAGGCCAGATGTGATGGTTGTCATATGGGGAAAACACCAGAAAAGGAGGAAACCTCAGAGATGGATTTCAGAAATTAGTATACAATTCTCCCTAAATCATTAGCTGACTTCTAAACTAAACTGCATTTACAGAGAAGGCTCAGGAAAAAAAAAAAAAAAAATTAAACCACAGAAATAGCATCTGGGAGGTTAGAGTGCTAAAGCAGAGGTGGCAGCAGCTACATAGTGTTGGGAGAGAGGTTGGTGTTCACTCCTGCCACAGTGGGGTGGCTTTGGTAAATACCCAAGGCTTTAATCTGAGATCCCAGAAGGGCTATGCTCTAATTGTAGGTCACATTTTGTCTTACTAACTTAAAAGGTTTGTCTACTAAAGACAAAGGTAAAATAAGTAACCCTAAGACAAACTAAAAGCAAACCTTACTAGGACCAGGTGATCTATTAGTGCTTTGGCTATTTACCAAAAGAAAATGTAGCCCAATTGGAGAAAGATAACAACATTTAAAATTTCTATAATTTTATCCAATACAAGTAGATGTTATGCAAAAGAAAGGAAGAAAGCAAGAAAAGAAAAACAACAAAAAGTCAAAAATAAGAAAAAAGAGATATCTATGAGTTTTTTATATATTTTATATACCAGTTAGTTATCAGTCAGGTTGGTAAGAAATAAAAAGTATATTTTAAGAACAGTCCAAGAAAATGACATCTTGCTTTCAAATGAGCAAAAATAAAACTAAGAGCTTAATGGTCATCAATACTATGGAATCAGAAGACAATGGAATATCTTCAGGGATCAAAAAAAAAAAAAAAGAAAAAGTCAATTCATCTGGAATTCTCTCTCTAGCAAAATAGCCTTCAAAAATGAGGATGAAGTTAAAATCTACCAAATAAACAAAAGTTGAGCAAATATTCAATAAGTAGGCCTGTGCATGTGGACATTTTATAAGAGTTTCTCACATTAAATAAATATGACACTATATGGAATCATAGAACTTCAGAAAATAAAGACAAAATTGGAAAAGGTAATATCAATGAGAATTGACTATATCAATGAATAATGACTTATAGATCACAATAGCAAAGTAAAATCATGACAATAGGCCCTGGCTGATAGCACAGTGGATAAGGTGCTGGCCTGCGAACCCGAAGGTCGCTGGTTCAATTCCCAGACAGGGCACAAAACCAGGTTGCAAGCCAGGTCTCCAGCCAGGTCCTTAGCTGGAGGTAGGTGAAAGGCAACCATACAATGATGTTTCTCTCCCTCTCTGCCTATCTCCCTTCCCCTCCTCTAAAAATAATAAATAAAATCTTTAGTCCTGGCTAGTGACACAGTGGATAAGGTGCCAGCCTGCAAACCCAAAGGTTGCTGGTTCAATTCCCCAGCCAGGGCATATAACCAGGTTGCAAGCCAGGTCTCCAGCCAGGTCAGTGCCTGGAAGCAGGTGAAAAGCAGCCATACATTGATGTCTCTCTCCCTCTCTGCCTCTCTCCCTCCCCCTCTCTATAAAAATAATAAAATAAAAATTTTAAAAATCTGTAAAAAAATTATGACAATAGGAACATAAAATACAGGAATAGGGTAAATGGAGTTAAACTGCTTTAAGGTACTTTAAATGAGAAGCAACAAATATGCCAATTAAAAGAAGAAAGTAATATATTAAAAATACATAGTACAGTTTCTAGATGTTACTAGTGTAAGAAAACTAAAAAAAGTTATAGTTGCAACATTCATTAAGAAGGAAAAAATGAAATAAATGTACCTGATTCATCCAAAGAAGACAAGAGAAGATGAATAAAGAAATTAAAAAACAGGTGGGCAAATGGAAAATATATACCAAACGCAGGGGCTTCAAGGAATTTCAGATATGATCAAGGAAAAACATATAAGCACAAGATGGCAAGCACAAACACAGCTTTGTTGGACAATGCATTGACAAACTTGGGGGATGTCCTTCATAAGTGTGACTGATCAGAGGCTAAGGTGTGGGAAAGAAAGACAAGTTCCAGGTGTTGTCTTTTAGCATCCTGATAGGGAACTTGTCTGCCTGGTTACTGGAAGCTCCTTTGCATAGATAATTTCCTCTGAGCATTTGCTTTAGACAAAAATATCCACACATTCTGTACCAATTTTGAAAAATATATTTGCACACAGAGATTAGACTCCCTATATACCAAATTAAAAATTGCTTGCTGTGGGAAGGGAAATAAACAGAATCAAGAGTGATAATTTAAGTGTTCAAGTCCTGGCTCCAGTATTCATTTTCTGGGTGATTCTGAGGAAGTTACAGAACTCCTCTTCCAATCTATAAAATGAATATGATAATAATAAGTACTCTCCTCACTGAATTACAGTGTGGATGTGTGAATTTATTATAAACTTCTTAAACAGTGCCTGGTACAAAATAAGCACTATTTGATAATAGGTATTATTAGTGCTACTTTAAAAAGCCTTTGATAGGCTTCTGAGCATTTCACACAGAAATACCAGGTGTTTGGTAACTTTTTAATGTCTTAGAATTTATATGTTGTAAAGATGTTCTTTTTACTTTTTAAAAAGTAATTTTAGATGCAACAAATAAGCTTCTAAATTGACACATTACAATAAAATACCTACTTAGGTTTACTTCTATTATCCTGGTGCTTACACTTACATGTTGCTTACACTTACATTCAGAGTGTTAGTAATAAAATCACTGGCTTTTGATACTTTCTGATATTTGTGAGGATGTATTCGAAGTATATAGGCAACAGGATTCTAAGATTTAGTTTGTTCTCTTATTCTGGCTTTACCTCAGGAAAACTCAGAAAATATTATTGGAAATCTGAAGAATTTACTTAAAATTAGTTACAGCTCTTTGTGACTTTGGCCAAGTTATAGTTCATTTTTTCCATCTGTAAACTGACAGAAAGAATGGTAGTCCAATGAACACTAAGATGTTTATCTAACACACCATCAATCTGTGAAAAATGTAAATTTATACACATATATAAACTCACATACAAAATAGACAGACATTGTTCAACCATAGTTCTCAAAGGAGCCAAAAATGTTGTTTTGTTTTGTTAATTAAAACCATATCAAATTTATGGGACAATTTCCAGCACATCTGTTCTAGATAATATTATCATAATTATTTCCTTCCATTGAACATTTTAGCAGTGCCAGACCAACAAGCCAAGTAGAAGCAAATACCTTATTAAGTAGTAACAACAGTCTTCAATTCTTTCCTTCCTCTGATGTACAATAATTGAAGTCAATTAAAGACTTCTGGTGGAATTCTTTGAGTTAAAATATAGGTTATTTGAACTTAACAACTAAAAATGAACACTCACCTCTCAGCTAAGTACAAACATATAGGTTGCCTAATTTTTCTTACTAAAAGGCCCAGCATGCTGCCCAGCAGGGTGCGGCCAGTGGAGGGATATTCCAGGCCACAGGTTGGGACTTCAGAAGCACATACCATGGTGCCAAGGTCCTGCCTGCCCCATAAGAAAGGTGACTGTACTCCTGAAGCCAGATCTGAGGGGAACCCCTTAGTCCTGGAATACAGGGCAGTGTTGGAAAGTCAACTGGTTAAAGAGATGCTTTGGAGAACTGAACCCTGCAGACACGCTGGGTGTCTTCCCTGCACAGTCCATAAAAGGGATGGCTCAAATAACCTCCCCAATTCCCCATCAGAAGTGCAGTAGGTGAACCACTTGGCCCCAGAAGATGATGGCCTGCAAGGTTGGGTCAGTGCCTGTTTGCACAAAACCTCACAGTCCTGGCACTCTGGGATGCCATAACACAGGATGGCTAGGCTGGTGTGAACTGCTAAATTGAGCATGCATGTTCTCTAATTGACATCCAGACCCAGATGTTATGGGTTCGTCCTGGCATCTGAGCCATGAAGGTATAGGCCCAGCCACAGGCCAGGATGTCTCCACCATACTGAGAATGCTGCATAGTCCTTTTGCAGAACAGAGTTGTTGCTTCCCCTGAAGTCAGATTTCACAGCATCTCTGAGTCAGATCTTGCAAGAAATCGGAAGCCATCCCTGATCTGACCAGACCTATGTGCAACAGGAGATACCAGTGAATTATCAGGCCCAGAGTTCCATTAAGTCAGCAGGATAAGATAGAGTATAACAGTAATCACCTTTGGCTAGGAATCAATGAGAAGTAGGACCTAAGGCTGGCCCAGGAAGATTTCCTGGTGGGAGTTGGCCTGATACCTTGAGGCAAGTGGAGGCGCTACTGCACTCAGCTTTCAGAGACTCAGCATTCAGGCTTCCTGCAGTGTAGCCTGGTCTGGGCCTGAATGCTGGGCACTCAGGCAGTAAGTTTGGGGGGACACATCGGGACGCCAAAATATAGCCCTATATACTGTATAACAGAGATACCTGTTCCCCTGAAGCTAGATCTCAGACGGATCTCTTTTGTCCTGCCATCTAGGAGGTGTGGGGAAGTCTGCTGATTAGACACTCCCACAGAGGCCCTGTGTCTTTCCTGTACAGGCCACAAGGGGTCTGCCCTAAGGACCATACCTCTCCATACTAGGAGTGTTGTGGGAGAATCCCTGGCCCCAGGAAAATGACCTACAAAGATCGCCAACATTCAGAAATGCATTTCGTAGGGTCACTTTCAGCATTTGCTTACTACCAACCTATCCACATAAAGGAAACTTCCAAGACAGTGAAAAAGAGGTCTAAAAACAAATCGAGACATTTCCAGAGCTCAGGAAATATTCAAGCTCTGACCTGCTGGAGTGGAGATTCCTGTATCATTGGGAACACATAATAGACAATTCATATAGACCATATAGATAGTATAAGGCTATACCATCTCTACACAGTGATAGAGAGAAAATCATAAAAGCTGCCAAAAAAAAAACAAAAAACCTATGTGGAAATGAATACAAATTGAATACTACAAAAGTCTTTTCAGAAACTAACAAATTAAAAGTCAATAAGATGATATTTTCAAAGTGCAAAAAGTAAATACTGATCAACATAAAATTCTATATACAATAAAATATTTCTTATAAGTGAAAGCAAAATAAAGACTTTTGAAGAATACCTGTAATAATAAATTTTGAGTAAATAAAAAAGTAATCATGTGACTGAAAATCTGTAATTCAGGTACTAACAAGTACTGAAGATTATTATGTTATTTGAAATAAGCCAGTTGGAGAAAGACAAATACCATATGATTTCACTTGTATGTGGACTCTAATGAACAAAAAAAACTGATGAACAAAATAGAAACAGTGGCATGAATACATGGAACAGGCTGACAGATGTACGATAGGAGGTAGGGGGAGGGATACTGGATTTAAAAAGGTGAAGGTATTAACATATAGTCTATAGGTTATATGCATAATCTATACACATAGACAACAGTGTGATGAGGACCAGAGTGAATGGGACCTGGATAGGGGTAAGCAAAGGATGGTTTGGGGAGGAAGGAAATCTGTAATAGTGTCAACAATAAAAATAAATAAATAAAATAAAAATAAAAACATTAAAAAATCATCTACTAGACCATCATGTTATCTAAATTTTTAAATGACTTAATAACATAGACTGTAATTTTTCCAAGTATAAATTAAAGATACATGGTTTCACTTTCAAGTTTCCTTTGTGGATTATAATTATCTTGTGAGATTAGTGGCATGACATCAGTGTGTCCTTCCTAGTGCATAGAAATAAAAATATATGGCAAAAGAAACCATAATATTAAGACCTGGGACTATTCTATACTTCTTTAAAGGCCATTAACTATGGACTTTAAGAGATGTCTTCAATAATATTGGGTGAATTATTACTCCAACCAAGCAAACAGTATTGCTTGGTAATTCAAGGAAAAAAACACCATGCCCAAACTGACTATTATATAAACTATTTCTCTTAGCCAAGCACCCTTTGAAAAAACAAATTCTTTTTTAAAGATTTTATTTATTTATTGTTAGAGAGAGGGGAAGGGAAGGAGAAAAAGGGAGAGAAACATTGATGTGTGGTTGCCTCCTATGCCCCACCAACTGGGAACATGGCCTGTAACCCAGGCCTCTGCCCTGACTGGGAATTGAACTGATGACCCTTTGGTTTACAGGTGGCACTCAATCCTCTGAGTAACAACAGACAAGGCAGAACAAATGCCTAATGATGCACCATTATAAGAGTTTGTTTGTCTACCTTGTTTTGAAAATCTACATGCTCCCTTATTCTGAATGAGCATATCTTACGACATTTCCTCAGCTTTTGATTACAAATTTTAACAGGAAAGGTCATATCTTCCAGTGGTGAAAGGATTAATTGTTTCATAACTATTTTGCCACATGGAAAAAATGTTAAATATACAATTCATACCAAAATATGTTAAAGCATATTAAGATATTACATTTAGATTATAAACCTAAATGTAAAAAGAAAACTATAGCACCAATAGATAAAATTATTGAAAATTATTTTTGTAACCTTGGAAATTGGAAGAACTTGTTAAACAAATATCAGAATGTATAATATTGATGGTTTGATTACATAAATAATAAATATTTCTATTCAGAAATGATAACATAATAAAATCAACAGAAAAAATACATTGAAAAAATATTTAGATCCAAGATGGCAAAGAAGTAAGTGGGAGCTGCACAAACCTCCTCCCAGACCAAACCGAAACTACTACTAAATTATAGAGAAATCATCCTGAATAACCAACTGATACTAGCTTGAGAGAAGCCTTATAACCACAGACAGAAGAAACCACTTCACCTCAACCTGATGGGTAAAGAGTGCAGAGGAGGCATGAGAGGGTTTGCTAAACTGCCATGGGTAGTAGATGAAGTGCCAAATGGATATTTCAGTGACAGGGGGCTTTCTGCTAACAAGTGTAGGGCCTTGACCCCCAAGCTGTTCTCCTCAGCCTAAACACCAGAGTCAGGAAAGAAACTTAAATAACATTCTGCTGTGAAAAGAAGCAGGGTTTCTGTATGCCAGGGAGAGATGCTGGTGATGCAGAGAGCTTCTTAAAGAGCCAACACACAGAATTACATTTATAGTCAGTTATCTGAACTCTGGTCGAGGGAGGGCAGATGTACTAGAGACACCTTAGGAACTTCTAGGGCTGGTGGCTCTGTGGAGAGATGTGAAGAAACAGGATCCCTGTGCTGAATCACTCTCAACAGCAGAAGCCATCTTTCTCAGGCAGAGTAATTCACTCCAAGTGGCATCAGCCTAAGGGGAAGCAATACCCCACCCATAGGAATTCCTCTGCCTCACCCTGTGAAACTAAATCAGGCTGTGGCTACTGAGCAGTACCATTGGGGATTACCTCAGTGATTAAATTTAGCAAGTAAAGCAGATCTCTGGGAATTTTGAGACTTTATCAAATCCTACCTAAAGCCCAGTGCTGGTAAAAGCTGGCCTTGATGCACAACCTGGTCTTTCCACATGCACTCAGAATAAGAAGTCCACACTGTAGATTACTGCTAGTTCCAAATAGGTTGCCCAGGGCCAGTTACAGTTAGTGTCTGACATAAGTTAATACATAATCTATTATGTATCTACCAAATACATAGAAACAAACACAAGAAGGCTTTCCTAAGAAGACTTAGGAAGACAAAAAAAAAAACAGGCTTCAAATGAAAGAACAAGAGAATCCTCCAGAAGAATAAATAAAAGGGAGTAATTCAATTTGTTAAATACAGAATTTAGAGTAATGATTATAAGTATAGTGAACAGCATAATTAAAGACATAGAAACAAACAAACAAACAAAAAAGGACCAGTCAGAAATAAAGAATGCAGTATCTGAAATGAATAATATGTTGCAGGGAATGAACAGTAGGTTAGATGACGCAGGAGATTAAATCAGCAATTTGGAAGATAAGGTAGATAAAACATCTAAGCAGAGTAGTAAAAAAAAAAAAAAAGATGAGGAGAGCTTAAGAAACTTTTGAGATAACATAAAGCATAATGACATCTACTCCATGATAATACCAGCAGGAGAAAAGAGTGAGCAAGGGATTAAGAATCTATTTGAAGAAATAATGACTTCCCTAATCTGGTGAAGAAAAAAACACACAAGTCCAGGAAGCTCAGAGAGTCCTTATAGGATGGACCCAAAGAAGTCAACACCCAGATACATAATCACAATAGCAGATCTTAAAGACAAGGAGGAAATCCTAAAAGCAGCAAGAGAAATGCAGGTAATTACCTGTTGGGGTCCTCCTAGGTAGGTGTCGGGGCATGGAGCCCCATGAAGGCCAGGTCAAGCCTGTAAGACCTGACTTAGCTGGGTGCATACAAGCTCTTATGCTCCAAGGGGAGCCCCAAGTATGAATCTGGCCTTAGGAATATTCCATACATCCTTTGAAGTCTGTCTTGTGACCTAAACTTCCTTGACTTGTGTATTGGGCCCGTAGTAGATGTTAAACCTTAACCACACATAATCTCAACCTTCCTAAAATTCTATGGGCCACCTGGAGTTCTTGAAATCACCTTGTCTAACAGACCATAGCTTGAAGCAGATATTCACATTCCTTCTACTGTTATCTAAACTCAACAACTCCCTTTCTATTGAATATTCTTATGTGGTAATAATTTGTGATGTGTAAATGCATCCCCAACCTTGTGTGATCAGTAAAAACCTTTGGGGGTGGGCCATCGAGGTCTTTGTCAAATAGACATTGATCAACCTTCTCTCCCCAGGCACAAGCTGCCTGGGATGATTCATTTCATCTGTGGCACTGGGGCATCCCTGTGGGTCGGGGGTCCCCCATGATTACTTTCAAGGGAGCTTCAATTAGACTGTCATCTGGTTTCTCAACAAAAACATTTTAGGCAGAAAACAGTGGTGTAAAATATTCAAAGTGATGAAAAGCAAGGGCCTACAACTAAAGCTATGTTACCCAGCATGACTTTTAAAATTGAAGGAGAACCCTGGCTGGTAGCACAGTGGTTAAGGCGCCGGCCTGCGAACCCAAAGGTTACAGGTTCGATTCCCCAGCCAGGGCACATAACCAGGTTGCAAACCAGGTCTCCAGTTAGGTCTGTGGCTCGAGGCAGATGAAACGCAACCATACATTGATGTCCCTCTCCCTCTCTGCCTCTCTCCCTTCCCCTCTTTCTAAAAATAATGAAATAAAATCTTTAAAAAAAATCTTAAAAAAATTAAATTAAATTAAAAAATAAATAAATAAATAAAATTGAAGGAGAAATAAAATTTCCATAACAAGAAAAAGCTAACATATTTTATTAATACCAAAGTGAAAAAGAAAGAAAGAAAAAAAGAAAGAAAGAAAGAAAAATTTAATGGCCTTGCTTTAAGAAGGAGAAAACAAGAAAATTGTTTAAAACCAAAATGACAATAAATGAGTGCCTATCAATATTCACATTAAATTTAAATGGCTTAAATGTTCCAACTAGAAGACATAGAGTAGTGGAATAGATAAGAAAATGAGGCCCATCTCAGATCAAAAGATACAGACAAAAATTAAAGGTATGGTAAAAGATATTTCAATCAAATGTATAGAAAAAAAAGCTGGGTACTAATATTTATATCTGATAAAATAGACTTTAAAACCAGGGGTATAGTAAGACACACAGAAGGACACTGCACAATGAAAAGGGCAACGATTCAACAAGAGGATATAACCCTAGTAAACATTTAAGGACCCAACTCAGGAACACCTAAATATCCACATGGAATGTTTACTAGGATAGACCACATGTTAGGACACACACACACACACACACACACACACACCAAACCTCAATAAAATCACAATACTGAGAAACCAGAAATCAATCACAAGAAGAACACTGAAAAATACACAAAGACATGGAAGCTAAATAACATGTTACTAAACAATGAATGGGTCAACGATGAGATCAGGGAATAAGTCAAAAGATATCTTGAAACAACAACAAAAAAAATTAGAACACAGAAATCAAAAATCTGTGGGACACAGGGAAAGCAATTTTAAGAGGGAAATTCATAGCATTATAAATGTATTTCAAAAAACAAGAAAAAGCTCAAATTTACAGTGTAACTTTATACTTAACTGAACTTGAAAAGGAATAACAAAGCCTAAATTGAGTATAAGAAGGGAAATAGTAAATACCAAAGCAGAAATAAGTGATATAGAGTCTAAAAATAAATGATACAAAAGATCAATGAATCCAAGAGCTGGTTCTTTGAAAAGATTAAAAGATTAATAAAACTTTATACAGATCCATTAAGAAAAAGCAAAAAAGCACCAAAATAAATAAAATCAGAAATGAAAGAGAAGGAATAACAACTAACATCAAAGAAATACAAAGGATTGAAAGAAAAAATTATGAGCAATTATATGCTAACAAATTGGACAACCTAGATGAAGTGGATAAATTCCTAGAAGCATACAATCTTCCAAAACTAAATGAAGAAATATTAGAGAATCTAAATAGAGAGATTACACCTCTTCTACTTCTAGTAAAACTGAAGTAGTAATTTTTAAAAATTAAAAAAAAAAACCTCCCAACACACAAAATCCCTGGACCAGATGGCTTCTTCACAGGTGAATTTTACCAAATATTCAGGGAAGAACTAACATTTTCCTTCTCAAACTATTTTTCAAAATTCAAGAGGAGGGAGGCCTCCTAAGCTCATTTTATGAGGTCAGCATTAATATAACTCCAAAACCAGACAAATACACTAAAAATAATTGTAGGCCTATATGCATAATGAACATATATGCTAAAATCATTATCAAAATGTATCAAACCCAATACAGCAATACATCAAAAAGAATGTACACCATGCAAGTTTGGGACAACATTCACAAATCAATAAATGTGATTCATCATATAAACTAAATGAAAATAAAAGCAACATGATCATAACTATGGGTGCAGCAAAAGCATTTGATAAAATCAAGCATCCATTTATAATAAAAATTCTCAGCAAAGTGAGAATAGGGAAACATACCTAAACATGATAAAGGCAGTATTTGACAAGCCCACTGTCAGCATCTTCCTTAATGGACAAAAACTACAAGTTTTCCCCTCAGAATTGGGAATAAGACAAAAATGTCTGCTTTCACCACTCTTATGGACTCCTAGCAATAGCAATCAGACAAGAGGAAGAAATAAAAGGCATCTAAATTGGAGAGAAAGAATTAACCCCATCATAAGTTGCAGATATCATGCATCTATACAGAGAATTCTAAAGATTTCACCAAGAAATAATAAAACTGATAAATGAATTCAGTGAAGTAGCATACAAAATTAATATCCAGCAATCAGTTGCATTTTTATATGCCAATAATGAACTAACAAAAAGGGAAATAAAGAAAACAAGGCCATTTACAACTGCTTCAAAAAATAAAATATCTGGGAATAAATATAATGAATAATGTAAAAGACCTGTACATGGAAAATTATAAGACACAGAATAAGATATAAATAAGTCGAAGCTTATGCTGTGCTCATGGATAGGAAGAATTAACATCATTTAAATGTCCATACTACCCAAAGCAATCTACAGGTTCAATATAATTCCTATCAAAGTTCCAATGTTGTATTTCACAGAACTAGAACAAATATTTCAAAAATTTATATGGAACCATAAAAGGAGAACAACAGCAATCCAGAGAAAAAATAACAAATTTGGAGGAATCATGCTACCTATTATCAGACTATACTATAAGGGCATAGTAATCAAAACAACATGGTTTTGGCATAAAAATTGACAAATAGAACAAAAGAATAGAATAGAAAGCCAAGAATTAAACCCATATCTTTATAGTCAATTGATATTCAACAGAGGAGACAAGCACATACAATGATCTAATGATTGATAGTTTATTCAATAAATGGTGTTGGGAAAATTGGACTGATTTGTGCAGAAAAATTAAACTAGACCATCTTCTTATACCACACACAAAAATAAATTCAAAATTCATTAAAGGCTTAAATATTAGAACCAAAACCATAGAAATCCAAGAAGAAAACATGGGCAGTAAAATATCAGATGTTGCTTATATATCTCCTCATGGAAGGGAAACAAAGAAAAATATAAAACAAAAGGGACTACCTCAGACTAAATGTTTTTGTACAGCAAAGGAAATCATCAACAAAATTAAAAGAAACAACTCACAGAATGGGAAAACATATTCACCAACACTCCTGATAAGGGGTTAGCATACAAAATATAAAGAACTTACAAGGCTCAACACCATAAAAATAAACAACCCAATTAAAAACTGGACAAAGGATGTGAATTGACACTTCTCCAAAGAGGACATACAGATGGCAAACAGACATATGAAAAGATGCTCAACATCACTAATCATCAACTAAATGCAAATTAAGACCTCAAGGAGATATAACCTCACACCTGTCAGAAAGGCTATCATCAATAATCAACAAACTCAAAAATCAAATTCATTTCTTACTATGGGTTGAGCACTGTTCCTAGGACAACTTTCACAAAAGTAAGTTCTACAAGACACCATTTCTGTGATATGTTTCACAAAAATAACATTCCAGATTAAAACAAGTATTAAAGAAGAAAAAACTGCTTAATTTGCTATAATATATCTAAAATGCTATCATTTAACATGTAATAATTATATAAGCTATCAGCATATTTTAAATTATTTTGTATTAACTCTTCAAAATCCAGCATGTACTTTAAATATGTCTAAAAATATGTATGTATGTAAATGTATTTTTGCATGCATTTAGTAATATTGCAATTCATATTACGTAAAAGAGTAATTCTTTAAACAAATAAATTAATGTAGGCATTTTGAAATAATGAAAAGAAAACTTTGTATTAATATGATTTGAGAAGTTGACAGATGGCATTAATTAAATGGTGAATTGTCTGGGAAAAAAATCAACAAACAACAAAAGCTAGCAAGAATCTGGAGGAAAGGGAGTCCATTTGCACTGTTCTTGGGAATAGACATTGGTTCAGTCACTGTGAAAAGCAGTATGAAAATACCTCAAAAAGTTAAAAGTGGATCTGCCTTTTGACCTAGTGATCCCACTTCTAGGAATGTATACAAGGGATCCCAAAACATTAATTAGGAAGAACAGAAGCACTCTTTCTTTATTACAGTGTTATTTACAATCACCAAGATATGGAAGCAGCCCAAGTATCTATCAGTAGATGATAAAACAATTATGGGACATTTATACAATGGCTTGGCCATAAAAAAACAAAATTGTATCCTTTGTGACAGCATGGATGGACCTGGAGAATATTATGCTCAATGAACTAAGCCAGGCAGAGAAAGGCAGAGTATTATTGTATTTATTTGTGGAATATAATGAACAAACTGAACTAACAAATAAAATAGAGACAGACTCATAGATAGAGAGCAGGATGACAGCTATTGGGTGGGGTGGGGGTGGGGGTTAGGAGGTGGAGAAATTGGGAAAAAAGGACTCATGGACATGGTCAGCAGTGTGGTGATTACAGATGGAAGGCAGTTTAAGAGGATTAAATGGTAATGGAAAAAATAGCATAAAAATTAAAAATATTTAGAATGTCAAAAGTTAATTAGGAGCCCAGAAGATTCAATAGGGCATAGTCTTTTCAACAAATAGTGCTGAGACACTAAATATCCCTAGGCAAAAGAATAAATCTGGACTGCTTGTTCACATCATACACAAATATTAACTCAATGGAATACAGATCTAAATATAAAAGCAAACACTATAAAGCCCTTGGAAAGAACAGTGGAGTAGATCTTCATGACTTCAGGTTAGGAAATGGCTTCTTAGACAGAAATCTAAAATTACAAGGGAAAAAAGAAAAATAGCTAAAATGTAAAATTTTCATTCTAGAAAGGACATCATTAAAGAGCAAAACAAACAAGCAAAACAGAACCAGAGACGAATAGAAGGAACAGACCTTCAATGTGCAGAGGGGAGGGGGAGGAGAGAGAGGGGAGAAGGAGCCAAAGAAGGGGAGCAGTTTAATCAAGGAACTAGAATGGATGGTGTATGCTTAGACAAAAAGTGGGATTGACTTTAGTGTGTGTTGGGGGAGTGGAAGGGTCGGGGAGAGAGCAGGGTGTGGGATGAATGTAATACAACAACAATAAAATGTTTAAAAATAAGAAATTCAAAACTCTTCTGTCCAAGTTTGTGGTGTAGATAGACATGGCTTACCTCTCCACACAATCATGTAAAAATTAGAACTAAAATGTAGCACAACCACGAGCCAGAACCAGAAATTGAGTTGAATGAAAGTCTGACAACTACAGAGTTAAAGAAATCACATCCATTGAGACAAGTAGGAAGGGAACAGATGCAGAATGGGTTGGTCCCCCACCCATATATGGTGGGTAAAAACTCAGGAGGTATATCTTGGGATTGAGAAGTCCCAGCCCCACACCTTCCCCCCAGCCCAGGATTCCAGTACCAAGAAGATAAGTATCCACAACTTGTGGCTGCAAAACCCAGCAAGGATTGAATGGGTGGAAGAAATTTCTGGAGCCCCAAGCAGTTCATTTAAAAGAGCCCACACGTGGACTTACCTACTCACTTTTTCTGGGTTCCAGCACCAGGGTGGCTGCTTGAGTGGCACCCTCAGTATATAGGAAGAAATTAAAATATATGTCATGGGGACAAGCAGAGGCCATTGTCTTATTTCTGAGCCCTCCCCCTGTAGAGATGGTAGGCTGTTGCCAAGTCTGGGACTCCAGCAACCTGGCTAACTCTGTTTAACCCCATTGGAGAGCCCCAGAGACTTTACCCTATCCAACTTACTGGCCCACCCAAAATGCTTTTCCATACTAATGTCTGGTCTTGGCTCATGTTTCACAAAGGCCTAAATTTTCTCAAATAAGCAACAGCTGGCCTCAGTGAGCTCAAGTTTAGGCACTATCAGCACCCACCTTAGATCCACAGTTTGGCTTTGAGAATCTCCAAGCCAAGCATAAGGAGCAACCATCTCAGATTGCTTTATAGCTCAGGCAAGGTGCCCCAGGCAAAACAGAAGTGGGGGCCGACCTTGACCTGCAACACCCAGAAAATTACAGGGCCAGCATATCCAGTGGTCAACTAGAGACCATGTCAGAGCACGACCACCCTGCCCCTGCACAGGGGATCCTCCACTGAAAGTGGAGATTAGTGGTCAGTGGTCACAGTCAGTCCTTGCAGTTAACTTGCCTAGGTAAATCCCTCCCATAGATCTGCCAACAGCAACCAAGGTTCAACTGCAAGAGAAGCATGTATTTAGCCCACATGAAGTGTTTGCCTCAATTACCCAGCTTGAATGATAGGGTAGGCTGTGCCACTGGACCTACAGGACACCTATAACATTAGGCCATACTACCAAGACATGAAGTCAAATCAACTCTACCCAATACACAGAAACAGATATAAGGAGGATGCCAAAGCAAGGAACAAAGAAATAAAGCCCAAATAATAGAATAGAACAAAAACCCAGAAAAAGCTAAACAAAACAGAGATAGCCAACCTATAAAATGCAGAGTTTGCCCTGGTAGCACAGTGGATAAGGCGTCAACCTGCAAACCCAAAGGTCACTGGTTCAATTCCCCAGCCAGGGCACATAACCAGGTTGCAAGCCAGGTCTCCAGCCAGGTCCATGGCTGGAGGCAGATGAAAGGCAACCATACATTGATGTTTCTCTCCCTCTCTGCCTCTCTCCCTTCCATTCTCTGGAGATAATAAATAAAATCTTAAAAAAAAAAAATGCAGAGTTCAAAATGCAAGTGATCAGGATGCTCAGAGAAATGATTGAGTATGACCACAAATAAAGGAAGAAGTAAAAGTTATACAAAGAGAAATAAGAAAGATATACAAGGAATCAACAGTGATGGGAAGAAGTCCAGGATTCAAATCAACCATTTGGAACAAAAAAAAAGAAAGAAAGAAAGAAAGATTTACCCAGAACAGTAAGAAGAAATAAGAATTGGAAAAAAAAAAAAAAAGAGGAGAGGATTAGGAACCTCTGGGACAACTTTAAACCTACCAGCATCTGACTTATAGGGTTGCCATAAAAAGAGGAAGAGCAAGAAATTGAAAAGTTATTTGAAATAAATAATGTGACAATACTTCCCTAATTTAGTGAAGTAAATAGATATACAAGTACAGGAAGTGCAGAGAGTCCCAAACAAGCTAGATCCAAGGAGAACCACACCAAGATGCATCATAATTAAAATGCCAAAGGTTAAAGAGAAAGAGAACATTTTCAAAGCAGGAAGAGAAAAGCAGAAAGTTACCTATGAAGGAGTTTCCATAAGACTTTCAGCTAACTTCTCAAAAGAAACTTTGCAGGAGAGAAGGGGCTGGCAAGAATTATTCAAAGTTATGAAAAAGGAAGGCTCTACAACCAAGATTACTCTGTCCAGCAAAGCTATCATTTTGAATGGAAGAGCAGATAAAGTGATTCCCAGACAAGGTGAAGCTAAAGGAGTTCATCATCACTGAGCCATTATTATATGAACTGTTAAAGAGACTTAAGAAAAAGAAGATCAAAACTATGAACATTAAAATGATAACAAATCCACAGATATCAACAGCTGAATCTAAAAAATAAAAACAAAACAAAAACAAACTCAGCAAACAACCAGAACAAGAACAGAATTGTAGCTATGGGATAATTTGGAGGGTTATCAGCTGGGAGAGGGGAATGGAGAGAAATGGGGAAATGATGCAAGGATCAAGAAGTATAATTGGTAGGAATAAAATAGACAGGGGCATATTAAAAATAGTATAGAAAAGGTTGAAACCAAAGAACTTACATGTGTAACCCATGGACATGAATTAAATGAGTACAGATCGCTCCAGAGAAGTAGGGTACTGGGTGGAGGGCAATGAAGGGAAAATCTGGGATACCTGTCATAGCATAATCAATAAAATGTCCTTAAAAAAGAAATTGAATACTTTATCCATAGATAGAAGAAAATATTTGCAAATCATATATCTATCTGATAAAGAACTTACATCCAGATTATATGAGGAACATTACAACTCAACAGTAAAGAAGATGCATAATCTAATTTAAAATGAGTAAATGATTTTAAAGACATTTCTCCAAAAGAAGAAACTCACCAGTCCAAACCACAAAAAGGTACTATTTAATATCCATTAACATACTAGGGGGAATGGGTGGGTGGGTGGGGGGACAGAGGGGAGCAAAAAGGGGATGGATGTAATACAACAACAATAAAATTAAAAAAAAAAAGAAAAAAAAAAAAAAAACATACTATAGTTAAAAATGTAGATAATAACAAGTGTTTGCAAAAATGTGCAGAAATTGTAGCCCTTATACCCTGTTGGTAGGAATATAAATTATGCAGCTTGTTTGAAAAACAATTATATAATTATCTTGAACATGTTGTTCTGGAGATGTATAACATGATGATTACAGTTAAAATATTACAGTGTGAAAAACTACAGAACACTAAAGAAAGAAATTAAGGGAGATACAAATAAATGGAGGCATGTACCATGTTCATAGATGAGAAGAATTAACATCATTAAAATGTCCATACTTTCCAAAGTAAT
Organism: Noctilio leporinus; assembly: GCA_004026585.1. Lineage (NCBI taxonomy): Eukaryota > Metazoa > Chordata > Mammalia > Chiroptera > Noctilionidae > Noctilio > Noctilio leporinus. The sequence goes on along the minus strand of PVIW01004657.1, from coordinate 27,978 downwards.
TTATAGATTCAATGCAATCACTATTAAAATACCATTGACATATTTCATAGATCTAGAAAAAATACTTCAAAAATTGATATGGAGCCAAAAATAACCACAAATAGCCACAGCAATCTGGAGAAAGAAGAGCAAAGTAGGAGGAATCTCAATACCAAATATCAAACTGTACTACAAAGCCACTGTAATCAAAACAGTCTGATACTTGTGTAAGAATAGATATATAGCTAGATCAATGGAACAAAATAGAGAGCTCAGAGGTAAACCCAGGACTCTATGGTCAATTAATATCTGACAAAGGGGAAGGAGTATAAAATGGAGTGCAAATAGCCTCTTCAACTAATGAAGTTGGAAGAACTGGAAAGGGATGTGCAAAAAAATAAAACTAGACCACAAACTTATACCATACACCAGGATAAACTCAAGATGGACTTAACCAAAGCCTTGACACCATAAAAGTCCTAGAGGAAAACACAGCAGTAAAATTTCATGTGTCCCATGCAGCAATATTTTCACCAATACTTCTCCAAGGGCAAAGGAAATAAAGGAACAAATAAACAAATGGGGCTACATCAAACTGAAGAGCTTCTGCTTAGCTAAAAAAAAAAATCAGCAAAATTAAAAGAGAACCTACTGTATTCAAAAACATATTTGCCAATGATGCCTCAGACAAGGGTTTGCTCTTCAAAATAAATAAGGAACTTAGGCAACTTAATAACAGGGAGACAGACAGTCCAAATTAAAAAATGGGCAAAGGACCTAAACAGACACTTATCTGAGGAGAACATACAAAGGGCCCATGGACATATAAAAAAATGCTCAACATCACTAGCCATCAGAGAGATGCAAATCAAAACCACAATGAGATACCACCTCACACCTGTTAGAATGGCAATCATTAACAAATCAACAAACGGTAAGTGCTAACAAGTGGTAGAGAAAAGGGAACTCTGGTACATTGCTGGTGAGAATGTAGACTAGTGTAGCTACTATGGAAAACAGTATGAAATTTTCTCAAAAAAAACTAAAAAAAATGGAACTTCCTTTTGACCCGGTGATTCCACTGCTAGGATTATACCCTAAGAATCCTGAAACACCAATTCATAAGAACCTATGCACCCCTATGTTCATAGCAGCACTATTTACAATAGCCAAGTCCTAGAAACAGCCTAAGTATCCATCAGTGGATGAATGGCTCAAAAAACTTCGGTACATTTACACAATAGAACACTACACAGCAGAAAGAAAGAAGAAACTCCTGCCTTTTGCAGCAACATGGATGAAACTAGAGAGAATTACGTTTAGTGAAATAAGAAAGTCAATGAAAGACAAATACCATGTGATCTCACATGGATCTCATATAGGAGACTAATGCACAAAACAAACAAGCAAAATAGAACCTGAGGTATGGAAACAAGGAACAGATAGATATTCGGTGTGCAGAGGGGAGAGGGTAGGGGAAGAAAGAGGCAAAGAAGGGGAACAGTTTAGTCAAGGAACTAGAATGGATAACCCATGGACATAGACAACATGTGGGATTAACTGTGTGAGAGAGGATGGAAGGGTGGGACAGGGGAAAGCCATGAATGGAGAAGTTGCTGTTAACTGATAGAACATGTCAAAAGTGGTTTCTGAAGTTTTGTGCTAGAGATTTTTCACTGTACAATGCTCCAACTGTCATGTAGACCATTAGAGGTTGATAGTGATCAAATTGAGGTATTACTTGAGAACAATCAACATTATACCACGTGGGAGATAGCTGACATGCTCAAAATATCCAAATCAATAAAGTTATTGATCAAAATAAAAAATGTGTGTTATTTTATGGAAAAACACTAAGTGTACTTTTTGGCCAACCTAATATATTCAATAATTACATAAATTATTAACTAAGTATATGAATTATGTTAAACTATAAAATATATATATTATAATTATATAAATATGAAAGTATATTGCTTATAAATTAAATTTCTATTGGACATTTCTGGAATAAAGTGTCAAGAAATAGATTCACATATATGTATATAATCAACTGATTTATAACAGAGGTATCATGGTAAAATTCAATGGAAAAGGATAGTTTTTCCACAATGGTGCTTGGAAAATTGGATAGCCATGTGGAAAAAAATAAATTTCCACTCTTATCTCATATGATGCATAAAAATTAATTCAGATGGATCATACAATTAATCTAGAAATATCTATATCTATGCATACATATATATGTATGTATGGACAAATACCTACATAAAATATATTTTTAAAATTTTTACTATTATAAATCAGTATTTAAAAACAATGAATCTAATTTTAAAATGGCAAAAGATTTGAATAGACACTTCTTAGAGCATATGTAGAAAAGACATGTGAAAACATGTTCAATAGTATTAATCATCAGGTAAATGCCAAGTAAAACCACAGTGAAACAGTTCTACACACATGCTGAATAGCTAAAATTAGTTATAACAAATTTTCTGTTATGTTTTTCATTTCTATGCATCTTTTAAAATTACTCCTTTTAGGCCACACAACAACTTTTAGGTATGTCTTCTGATTTACTTCCTGGAGTTTGGTAGCTAACTCTGAGGTAGTCTGATCTCTTCTAAGGCCTGGTAGTTTTCTTGTTCTGTTTCCTTTCTATGCTTGCCTGTTCTCATTTTATAGGTATAGTATCTTCTAAACTCCTCTTGAGGATATTAATGGTAGTATTTTTACAGATACTGTTTTTTTCTGAAATGTCTGTTTTTCCTGATGTCAGTTGATGTGATATTTGTGTATCTGTGTATACCGCATATGAGTTTGAAGAACTGGTTTGGTGAACATAAGTATATTTTATTATCATCCTGTGTTAAATGAGAAGGAGCTTACTTAACATTGTTTTGTGTCTGGTGAAATGTTGATAAGTTGAAGTCATTTTAGAAATTATATGTGGGCAGGTTGGAGTTGGAGAGTCAAGAATAAAATTGAGGGAGCCAACTTAATGGAAATAAGAAAGCTTACTTCCATCACTTTGGTTTATGGCTCTACCATTAATAGAGGTCCTATTGTCAACTGCAGCCTTCTTTTGTTCAGGCTCAACTGAGGGTTCATGTGATCTGAATTGGTCATCCCTATGATTCCAACTGTCATAAATTTTCAGGATATTCATGCTTTATGAGTGTATTATATGTCTTCCTCTTTGTTATCTTTGAATGACTTGAAGGAGGGGAAGTATATTTACTCTATTGTCATGAAAAGGTAGTCCATTAGTTCAAAATCTATAGAATATAAACCTCATTATTTTTCTGTTCCCTGAGCCAATGTTCTTTTTCATCTTATAGGCCACTTCTAAAGAAAACTAATCCCTCTTCTGCAGTCTTCCCACAGCTAATACATTTTTAGCATAGTTAAAGATGATAAAATTCTTTGCAGTAGTACATCTCAATCTGGTGTGGGAAAAAGTAGTGAAGTTATTCAGTGTTCAAAAAAATTCTAGCAGGGGCAACCTAGTAGCAAGAGCACGGGCTTTGAAATGAGGTAAATGGAGACTTGAATTATATTTCTCAAACTTAAGACCCTAGACAATGTTGCTTAACCATTTAGAATCTGTGATTTAATGCATAAGTTTGGGAAAATAATTGGAAAAATAATCTTGTCTTTCCAGTTCCATCATTTATCCTTACTAAACCTTCCACCTCCACCTCCCCACAAATCACCACATTCATCCTTGTTCATGAATTCTTTCTCTATTTTTCTTTTTTGCTCAATTCCTCCACCCTCTCAGACCTACCTCCAGATCTGTTAGCTTGCTCTCTAATTATGGGTCAAATGAACAAACTAACAAGAAAAATGAGACAGATTCATAGACAGAAGGCATTTTTGCTTATAAGCATATCTACAGTTATCAGCCAGTCCACAAGCAAATTGTAAGGACTCAATATTTTTTAAATGAATAAAAGCAGAAAGCTCTAGGAGGGGCTATATATTTGTTTTTCATTACATTGTGTCTAACCAAGTTTTTCTCACACAAATTTTTAAAAAATATCTTTCTTTCAGAGTAAGTAAAAAGTTCAATCAGGTTGTGATTTTACATTTGTAATGTTATTTTTAATCACTTCTAGCACTTTTATGTATTTATTCTTGTTTCCACTTCACTGTTTAATATATATTCCTTCTTAAAACTGAGCTTGTCAAATACAGCCTTGTCTAGGCTCTTTTATTTTTATCTTCATCAGCCTCCTCATAAATATAACTGATAATTATGTTTTTAATTAGAAAGAAATTTTTAGTAATTATTGAAAAATTTGTTACATAACTTAATGATCTAGTGCAAAGATGTTTGCTTATCAGTAGTGTTTTACACTCTGAATACGTTGTGGAACATGACATAAGAATTGGATGATAAGAGAAAAATAGTAATTGCTAAGCATAATAATAGAGCTCTAAAAAGTTTGGCTTTAAAAAAATTCAGGTTGATATGATTTAGTCTTTAATTCTAACAAATTAGTGAAAGAGGATCAGGTATTTGGCTAAACTATTTCTTCAGCTCCTGAACATTATGGTACCAGGGTTGAAGTAACACCTCAGATTAGCATTTAAATTAACTAAAACAATGTAATTCTTTGTGCAATAAATTAGCTTAGGTTACATATTTGAAGTTTGTTATGTTTGCAAAGGATAACCCTGTTTCTTTGCTTAGAACAAAAGAGTTCACATTAAATATATATATATTAGAAATGCTAAAAACATTCAAGATTTCAGAATAAAATATTGAATTAAAAAGCATACACTATAATATACCAATTATCTAACAGATTGAGACAACATTTTTTGAAAATTTTCTGCTTCGCTTGAAATGCACAGATTGCTTTCATTGGATACAAAACATTAAAGAAATAATTACAATATGGTCTAGTAAACTTTAAAACATAAATTAATGATGTTAATACTATTTTATAGCTATTGACTTCTATTTAAAATACATTTATAATATCAATTAACTACTTTAATTAGCTATAATAATGTATCTTTTACTACTATGATATAAAATGCATCATTAATAATAAAATTAGGGATTATTGAATATACATTTAGTATTACTGACCCACTACATAGATGGTAAAAATAAAAATAACTGTGTTTCTGGGGAAGAGAGATGACAAAGAAAATTACTACTGTCATGGAGCTTTTAAGAAACTACACATATAGCAAAGCAAAATTTAAAAAGTTAATATGGTCAAGTTAAAAGGGCTTATTAAAGAGCATTATTTAATTATTACAAGGATAATTGCAGGAAAATTCCTGGAGGATTTCACAATTAGTTAAGTGCTGAAGAATAAATAGGGTAGTATAATAGATGCATAGTTTCTTCAAGGTAAATAATGATTATAATGATTTTATACAAACTATAATATATTGACCATATGTTACATTTGTTCTTTTAAATACATTATAAGTAATATCTCAATTCCTAGAGCACTCCCTAAGAGAGGTATTATTTGTTTCATTTTTCAGATAAGATAATTGAAGCATTGGAAGTTGAATAACTCATTCAAGACCACACTATGTAGAAGAGCATAGAAAAGCAATATGGAAGAAAACTACAGTGATCTTTAAGTACTTTTATAAGATGGTTTGGTTTTCTTAAATACCATAATGGCAACTTATAGAAGAGAGTGATTCCAGAGAAAAAAATTAAGGATGGATTGAAAAGGAATGGAGATAAACAAAAGGAGAAAGCTTTTTGGAGATATTGAAATAGTATGGAAAATTAATAATGAATGTCTAATCTAGGGTTAATACTAAAATCCTGACTAAATTGATGGGACTTCCTTACTGGAAAAAGAAGTGAGAAATAGAAGATAATTCTTGCTAAAGTTTAAATTTAATGATGCTACTTAAGAAGGTGTAATGCATCTTTGGAGGAAAAATGTTCCCACAAAATATGCTTTAAGTTAAAAAATTTTTCATGTATAAGTGGTGTAATTTTGATTACCTATATTTGAACTACTTAATTCCCAGCCAACACTTGATAACTTATAATGATGTTCATCCTTCACAATTTGATCTCCAGCAGTTGTTTTTGAGTCCTTTTCTTTTTCTTTTTTTTTAAATATTATTCATGTTTTGCTTTTCTAGATCTCTAAGTGTAATTTACTTCTACTCTTTGCTCCTAAACACCTACTCATTTACTTCCTAAAAAAATATTTGAAGTATCTATTGTCTTTTCTTTTTTTTTTTAAGATTTTATTTATCATTTTTAGAAAAAAGGACAGGAAGGGAGGAAGAAAGAGAGCGAATCATCAACATATGGTTACCTTCCACTTGCCTCCAACTGGGGACCTGGCTGGAGACCTGGCTTGCTACGTGGTTATGTGCCCTGACTGGGAATGGAGCCAGCTACCCTTGGGTTCGCAGGCCAGTGCCTATCCACTGAGCCACCTGCCAGGGCCTGTTGGTTCTTTTATGATTATATCTTTCAGATTATTTCCTTCTAGTTTATAAATTCATTTCTCTCATTTTAGTCAGACTTTCCCTTCATATAATGCTTCTAAAGTGATGACTGCCTTCCACTTCACAAATATCTAAGTAGTCATGTTGGCTTTGCAGACTTTTGGTATTAAGGATGTTATTTATATTCATGTCAATGGCTCACATTTAAAAGGCATAAGTGTATTTAAAGTGGTTTCCAAATCAAAATAAGAATGCAAAGGAGACCAAAAATACTTTGAAACATGATTATTTTAATATGTTTATAGGGAAGGAGTAAATTCACCAGCAGAAAAAAATGAACATTTTACAGATTTGTTTCAAAGCACAATACATTTTCCATAGAAACAAATATATCACCATTATAGATAACATAATATGGCAACATTTATACACACAGCCATTTACCATTAAGAAAATCAGTGGCAATGGTGATGCAATACATTAGTTCATCTTGTTAAACAGTTTGCTGTAATACTTCCTGGCCTGCAGGAGTATTTGCCAGGATACAAAAGAAGACATGATGTCAGCGTGAACAATATGCAGAAAGCTCTGGCTGCCTATGCTTACCTCTCTGTTTACTATATAATCACTACAAATGCCATCCTACCACCACTCTGACTTCATTGCATTTATTATGAAAAGCCATTCCCAGGGACTCATACATTGTAACAGGTTCATTTAGATATTAAGGAATTTATACAAAATAAGAAGTACAGCATATTCTAGATGCCTAAAATTAATAAAAGAGAAAACTATACAGGTGATAAGTGGAAAATAATTTGAGATTATTTGGAGTGGGTAATGGCATATTATTACACTGGGGAAATATAATAATGGTTTCTTTCATTTTTACAGTATTATTATTGTCATTATTGTTTTTAAATATACCAGGTGATTGTCTGAGGGCCATTCACATTCAATGTTTAGATTCATTTTATTAGTGGCATATACAAAGCACCATGTAATATAATATATAAAATGTAGAACAATCATGACTATGTAATTAACTGTAGAAATAACTGCTAAGAAAATATAGCAATATTTAACACAGGATTTCTAAAACCATTACATATTCATTTCTTTTTCCAAAGCTAATAATGTCCCATGTTTTATTTTACAGAGTTTGTATATGAAATTCATATGTAGTTGGTATTTTTTTTTGGGGGGGTGGCTTAAAATAGTTGCTATGTTCTTTCTGTACAGTAATGTTACAGTTTTATACAAACTTCAGAAATATGGCATTTGGGATAGTTTTTATAGTTTTTACAATCCTCTTCCTAGTGTTCCATTTCACACAACAGCAAATACTCTGAATGCCTTTCCCCCTGGAGGATTCTGTAAACTGCAAAAATACAAAAAAGTATATTGATGTCATCTCCACATATAACACCTCAAATAAATCATGTTTTCTTATGGCATTCAAGACAGCTTCTCTATGAATCCAGCTGGTCAACTTTCTTAGGCTACTGTAATTTATAGTTATTGGAAAGCTTGAATGAGGATGATATCATTCTTTTAAGTCCTAGTTTTATGTTGAACTACAAGTTCACTAAAGAAACTGAAGGTGTGTAGTGGTAAAATCTTATTTTACATAAAACTTCACTGATTCCAGATCATGTTTTCATTACCACCTTTGATTCTAATAGAGCACAGTTAGCAGCTGCAATTCAATTTCACTGGAAAAAACAGAGAACCTGCTATTCAATACTGAGATCCAGGTTTACTGCCTTACTGACATGGTTAAAAGTTAATTGCAAGTTAAAAAGATGGTGATATTTAAGCAACACTCTAGAGTATTAATATTATCATTTTCTAAGCCTGACAAAATTTACTTTTTTTTTTTGCTATCACACTTAATATTTTTAACATCTATGGTTCCGAGAAAAATCTTAGAAAATTTAATGAAAGATCCTAATTATTTTAATGAAAACATACACACATACCACTCAGTCTCATTTTGGAGGCATTTAAAAATAAATTAAAAATACAGAATTATTCATTTTATTCTTTCTTAAATTATTTTTACCTTATTTGGCAATTATCAACCAAGGTATGTTTTATTTAAATGCTTAAAAGTTAAAGCAGATTCATAGTTCCATTAGTCATTAGTTATTCTAATCAAACTTACACTTTTGAAGTCTTTACATTTTTGCATAGAATTATTTTCTAAGTAATAAAAAAGGCTTTATGGACCAACACAACAAATGATAAGAGAAAGATATGGCACAATTTATTTTCTATATTTACTCATTTACAAGGAAGGGGAAGAATTTTAAAGTGAAGAACATATATCACAAATGGTCACACACAGCAAACACATATGCCATGGTTTTCATACAAATAGATGGCCACTCAAAAGCCATTTTATTTATTGTACACAGATTGACTAAGTTCTAGAAATGTGTTTTCTTTGTACAAAGTGATAATACTGGGAAAATGCAGATTTCTGAGTCTTAGCTTTGAGACTGGCCTGGAGTACATCACTTAATCTCTTTAGGTCTCAGTTAACATGTTTATAAATTATGCTTATAGAATTGACTTTATAAGATGTCAGTGGACCTTTAACTACTATAGTTAAAGTGCCCAGAGCATCTGGAAGCTTCATAGCAGGTTCTCAAAATAAGTATTGTCAGTTTTCCTAGGCTATCACTGTTACCTTATTGTTTCAAAAATAAATATAAGAAACAGGATAGGTAAATGAAAGCACATCACTTAATTTAGCTTATAACCCTACATATCAATCTCTTATGACTCAAGAATCTGTTTTATATATCACATCTTCTTAAGGAGCTAAACCAGGTTATAGAGAAATTACCCAACACAGTCTCACCTGAAAACAGATGCTTAATACAAACATCTCTTTTTATGAAGACGGCACCCAGATAGTTAAGTGGGAGGCAAGCTACATATCCTGCAGGGCATATCCTTTGGTGAACTTTAAAGAAATCTTACTAGAATATAAACTTTCCATTAGCAATTTGAAGAATTCACTGAATACCTAAAAACTAGGGATTTTTCCACACACACATATATATATATATATATATATATATATATATATATATATATATATATATATATATATAAAGCATATTGGAGTTCATATTATTTCTGAAAGTCCCTGTGATTTAAAAAGTCACTATGGGTTCCTTTCTCTTAACTTTTATTAATACTTCATAAAGTAAGCCACATGTATTTTCTCAAACCACCAAAATACACAATACTAATGAACCAGATACTATGAGATGGCTTGAAAGAGATCATTTATGTCATATTAGTCCCCTAACATCCAATCAAATAGAAAATTTAGTTCTGGGAAAAATCAGATTCATTGTTTTTGTCAAATTGTCAGATAACTGGATTAGAGAATTAGTCAGTGCCTCGTTCACCTAAAAATAATTAAGTATAAAAACAATCTAGAAAATTCAAAAGAGGATAAAAGATATTTTCTTATTATAAGAAACAATTAACAAAAGAGTGGTTCTGATTCATAATCTGATTTTCATTTTGATTTTTATAAGTCTGCAGGAGGCAGGCACCTCTGGTACTACAGCCCTCCCATCCCAGGAAAACCTACTATTACAATAAGCCAGGGACACACTGGCTCAGCCACGTAACCTCAAACCCACACAGAAGTGAGCTAATTGTAAAGCAACCATAGAAGGATAGAATACGTATGATTTTAAATTTACCTTTCTGAGAAGATCCCATTTTGAAAAGAAGCAGTGTAAGCCTTTCTTTTGTCCACAGGCATAATGTCAACATAACCACCGTGATTTCGAACCACCCCAGCGTGCACTGCTGCTCTGCAGATACTGGACAGCTGAGGGGACAAGGGAAAAGCTGCCATTAGGAAACTCCTGCTGAACTCATCCAGCTTACTCTTCTATTAGACTGAAGTCATTGACATATCTATGTGGATGCTCAGTGAGGAGCTACAGGATGATGTTTTGTGTATAGAGGAATGTTTCAAAAATCGCAGTTAAAGCTACTTCTAAGCAAGTGTGAAGGCAGAGCTCAAGAATGGCTGCAGTGCTCAGATCCCTTAACCATCTAATCTAGAGAAGGCATGCCTTGCCAAACAGAAGACTTTTACTATTGTTGAAACAATAAAATGCAAATTAGCTCCTTTTATTCTTATATTTCAGCCTTTCTTAGTCCCTACTGCAGTCACTGTGACCTAATGTTCAGTTTCAACTTATATTCAGCTCAAACATAGTTCTATATATCTCTATGGTCCCTTTTCCAGAATACAGGTATATATTAAATTGGGAGTTTTCCTCTATCAAATAAATATAAACTCCACAGAGAAAATCTGCCCAAAAGAGTAATTACTCCCCTCTCCAAGTATGAAGAACAACCATGGCTTCCACCTGAATTTGCAGTGTCTCTCATCACCCTGGTTTGAATGGTCTGACATGAGGTACTGGCACATTTCTATGATTATTACATTGTAGCAGTTATGTAATCTGAATTGAATGGACTTTCTATAGTTATTGTATCATAGCCAAACTTTCAAATTTTTAAAACCACTGACTTCTAGAAGTCAACTCTCCTTTTGGCCCATAATAGTCTTCTATGGATTTTAACCTTTGACTTAATCCAAATGTTTTACTGAAATTTGTTAATAGCTGAGTAGATCCAAGGAAATTCCATAAAATGAAACATGAACTGCTTCAGTACCAAGTGATCCAACTCATTCTCCCATGGGTCTTTTCTTACCCCACTGGTGTACTCTTTTCTCCATGCACATGTGAGTGACTTAATATGTTTTTAAAAGTTCACACAAGCATGTGCATCTTACATGACTTTGCTTTATTACTGTAGCATCAGTCAGTATTTATTAGATCAGAGGCTTGAATGCCAAGCTGGTTTATTCTTTTCATGTTTTGCTCTATCAGAAACTAACATATCTAAAACCTCATTTCTCTACTGTTAGGAGGTATTTTATTCACCAGTTAAAGTTCCTTGCTGAATTAATGTTTGTATTCATTATGGTTCATAACAAATGGAATTTAAAATGTTCTGTAAAAAAAGGCATTATCAGCATTTCCTGAGGCAATACAAGTGCTTACTAAAGTTAAGCACTTAATATGTTTTAAAACTATTGTTTAGCCTATAACTATGCAGTCAGCAGGCATTCATATTCAAGTTCCAAGGTCAGAAGAGCTTTTCTGTTAATGCCCATACTTTATATAAGCATTAACATACCATGAAATAAAGGAATTTATCTGTGAACACAGTGGAACATGTTTAATGAATGCAGGAATTTAATGAATGCAGAAATTAACTTTATCTGTCACAAACAGGAAATAAAAGTTAAAGCAATAAAATGTTTAGGCTGTAACTCTACAAATGGTAAGAGAGAGTAAGGTGCAGAAGGAAGGAGGAAGACAGAAGAAGGGAATAGATTGGTGCTCATCTCTCCATAGTTTATATTTAAAGAAGTAATAAGACTAGCAGATAACAGTTGAATCTTTCTCTGTATTTATCAGCGATAGTAATCCTTCTATTCCCAATTTATTTTAAGAGGATCTACATAATACATAATTATCTATCCATTTTACTTAAGTAGGAAAATAAATGATCTCAAGATATAAATTCTAACAAATCCTTTACTCTGACAAAGAGATGGTTTATTAGTATAGAAGTATGTAGGATACTGTGAAAGATTTTCACCAGACATAACTAAAATGAAAAGTTTTGGTGCTTTTAAGGGACAATCTGGAAATATTTTTTTTTGGAATTCCCTGATAATCTAGATATACTCATTTGTATACACTTATAAATTTGTTTTTCCTACAAATATTTATGTGCAAAGCATTTGCTTAATTTCTGATGTTACTCTGTGCTCTAAATTCTGTTAATTCAGGAACCCAGCCTGTCTTGTTCACAGCTTGGCACTCATCAAATTGTTTATGAAAAAGTGATGTGTGAATTGCCCAGCTGCTCCCCTCAAGGGATCTACAAATTAATAAAAGAGGTGGGAAAACAATCATAATACTTAACTGAATCGGCTAAGTGCTAACAGGCGAAAACAAAGTAACAGGGTTCAATGAAAGGTGACATCATCCTTGGATTAGGAGATCTAGCAATACACTTCACAGAGAAAGTGATGTGAAGAGAGACCATAATTTTGACAGACAGAAAATTAGAAAAAGGATGTTTTAAAATAAAAACAAAAAGACAGGAATAACCGTGAGTACAAGCAAATTAGCATAGAAGCAGTATTAAGCTTCAGATAAGAGCACTTCAAAGCTGGAGCTTGGGAGAGATTTCGATTTGGAGAATAATTTCAAAGGTAAAGCTGAATTGAAAGAAACACCTGGACCTAAATGAACTTAGCAGGAGAAATAAGGTGGCTAAATATGTATTTCAGGCCTTTCCCCACAGTCCTTATTTCCACAATATTCAACTGAAATGTGCATCAAGAGTATTATTACCTATGTTTGATTTTGTAGCTCTCTAATTTAGAAATCTGTAATGGTTTCTAAATGTCTGCCACTTAAAATATAAACTCATCAGCTTGTACTCAGACTTTCCATTTAGATGTTTTAAGAGCTAAATCCCTCTACCGGTCCACTGAATTGGCTGCAGCCATTTTCAGTTTGCATTCTCAACAGCTCAGGGACAAGCAAACCTTCATATTGTGCTCCTCTGCAGCTCAAGTGATCTCCCCTGCAGTCTCCATAGATGCCATTCCTATCCCCCCACTCCCCGCTACCCGCCCCCACCAATGTGTTCCTTAATCCTCTTTACCAGCAACAAACTTGACCCTTGGCTCAAGAAGTGCTCAGCGGTCCTAAAGCTATCACAGCTAATATTCCTTGACCAATCTCGAGAATTTCATACATTACAACATCCCTTCAACTGACTTCCTTTTCTATGTATTATAGTGTATTATCTATTTGTTAGTTTGTAATTTTTCCCATTTTTATTAAATTTATTGGAGTGACACTGGGTAATAAAATTATACAGGTTTCAGTTGCACAATTCCACAACACGTCATCTGTCCACTATAGTGTGTGTTCACCTTCCTTCACACCTTTTGCCCCAGCAATCACTACACTGCTGTCTTTGCTCATGAGTTCTTTTTTCTTTCCTTCCTCCCTCCCTCCCTTCCTCCTTCCTTCCCCCCCCCCCTTTCTCTCTCTCTCTCTCTCTCTGTGATTCTGTGCAACTTTAAAAATGCCTCTTTGGCAGTGAAGATACTCATTTTTTATTATATCCATGGCTAACTTTTGAGAATTTGCATGTCAGGCACAGAATCTGTTTCTTTATTCTGTACAGTAGTTTCCCCTTATCTGCAGGGGCTACTGTTCCATGATCCCCAGTAAATGCCTGAAAGAGCAGACAATACCACACCCTGTTTAATCTATATATTTCCTACATGTGCACACTATGATAAAGTTTAATTCATAAACTAGGCACAATAAGAGATTCACAGCAACAATAACACAATAGAACAATTATAACAATATACTGTAATAAAAGTTACAGAAGTATGGTTGCAGTCTCTCTTCTCCCACCCCTTTAGAATATCTTTACTGTACTCATCTTTCACTTAAAGGAAGCCCTTCATGTCTTCTCTTTAGCACATTTGAATTGCCAGCATCAAAACTCTTGCACTTGGGGCCATCATGAAGTAAAGTAAGGGTGACTTGAACAGAAGCACTGATATACTATGAGAGTTGGTATGATAACAGTGACTAACAGGAAGGGAACATCTACAGCATGGAGGTGCTGGACAGAGGAATGAATCATGTCCAGCATGGGATGGATTAGGAAATTTCATCACGCTACTCAGAACAACATGCAATTTGAAACTTAGGAACTGTTTATTTCTATAGTTTTCATTTAATATTTTTAGGCCATGGTTGGCTGCAGCTAAGTAAAGCCATGGAAAGTAAAATCCTCGATAAGGGGATTTATTGTATATCAATATACACATACACATCGGAATGTGTGTGTGCATGGAACCTATGGAATCTACATACATACACACATGTATGCTCACACACAAATGCTGAGAGCTGCATAACTTAGAATACTTACATCAGAATAAACTCGAGTTCCAATTACACGAGCATAATGCGGGTTTGCCTGCATACAGTTTCGAGGGCAGTATACTCTGAAACATAAATATATATTTATAAATACTTGGTAGCTTGTTTGACTCATACATCTCATCGTTTCTTTTCTCTGTATTTATACCTTGGGTATCTCATCCAATTTCATGGTTTCAAATATCTATAAACTTTTGATTTCCAAATTTACATCTATAGTTGACATCATAATAATTAAGTAATTATTCCAGGTGCTCAAGATTAAAATCTTTGTTGTTGTTGTTGTTGTATTACATTCATCTCACAAATCCTTTCTCTAATCTCACACCTTACATTAAACCCATCAACAGTTTCTACTGATTATAAATTAAAATATGTCCAAAATCAGATCATTGCTAGGCACCTCATCACTGTAATTCTGGACTCTGTCATCTGACACCTGGCTTACTGCATAAGTCTCTCCTACAAACTCCCTGATCACTTTTTGTCCTCCAATTTACTTTTCCCATACACTTACAATGAAACACGAAAGTCCAACCATATCATTCCTCTGTGCCAAATACTCCAGTGGCTTTCCTTCTCATTCAGAAAATAAAATCTAGCCCTGGCTGGTGGCACAGTGGATAAAGTGCTGGCCTGCAAACCCAAAGGTTGCTGGTTTGATTCCCCAGCCAGGGCATGTAATGAGGTTGCAAGCCAGGTCTACAGTCAGGTCTGTAGCTGGAGGCAGGTGAAAGACAACCATACATTGATATCTCTCTCCCTCTCTGCCTCTCTCTCTTCCCCTTTCCTGAAAAATAATAATAAAAAATTCTTTTAAAAAATTAAAATAAAAAATAATTAATTAAAAAAAAGAAAGAAAGAAAAGAGGATCTATGCAGTGGTCAATAAGTCCTGCATATTTTCTCCTCCTGCTTCCTCTTTGACTTTATATACTTCTGTTCCACCTTCTCACACAGATTCAGTCACATTGGTCTAATAGTTATGCCTCAGGGCCTTTACACTTACCTTTCTCTCTGCATGGAATGTTCTTCCTCCAGGATACTACAACCTGACTTAATGGTATCTGACTGGCTTAGTCATTTTTTAAAAAGGTCCAAAAGCTTTTTTAATTTAAAAATATGGTCCAATTATCAGTGTTCAGTCAATTATACAATATAAAAAAAAATTCATTTTCAGAGTTTAAGAAACTGTCAGGTAGAACCCTTTTTTCTTTAATCTATTTACTCTTCTGAGTTTATTTTCTCCTCCTTTCATTTTCTTTTTCTCTGTCTCTCTTTCTCATATAAAAACTCAATTCACTTTACATGTCAATGACATGACTAAAACCATTCTTTGATGAAGGCATTGGTGACTTTCTGAAAACTATTCTAAAAACTTCAATGGCAACTACCTTACCAATTGAGGCATTTAAAAACTAACTACATTTCTTATTTAAAGTTCTTATTTCTAAAATGCGTATACCTCTATACAATCTAGACTGCATATAGTTCCTATATGCAGTCTAGACCAAAACCATTTACATGTAAATAATAAATAAATCTGAGTTTTTATAACTTTGAACTAAAGGTTTGATTTTTGTAAAGATGTTTTTGGGTGTTTCTGTAGAAGGAAGGGTGTCCCCATTGACTATAAAATGTTCTCCTTGCATTTGAGAACTGTTGGGTATTCAGTGACCACCCTATGGTGGTAAAACTACCTTCCCTACCCTTAGGATCATGCTATGTGTGCTCTACCTTGACCTTACTTAGTACTTAGTTTGTGGAAGGTGAAGATCAATGGCTTCAAACCAGGTCAGTTTTTACTTTTGTGATTTCTAGTCAAAGAAAAACTGCATAAGGTTTTGCTTGTTGTGTTCTAATCTCAGGTTGTAACACCTTGTTACTATGATAGAATATCACACAGTGATCTGGTAAAACTGTTCCTTTATCTACAAATTGCTTGTAAGTTTTGAATGAACATGTTGAAGGATTTTAATGATAACTGCTTACATGTAAGTATTCATGTTTTAAAAAAACCTAACTGTATATATATAAACAGGATAAGATTGCCAGTGATACACATACCAGCACACACATACATTACCTACAAAGCTACGGTACTAAATTTAGAGACAGTTTATTTTGAGCTGATCTGCTAGCTATGGAACCACACATGGACATGACATCCAGGTTTCTTTGTGTTCATCTTGAGTTAATATCCTTTAATTTATCTGCTCTTGGCATTTTTCCCCTGAATAGATTTATTCCTAACTTATTAAATGATATAAAATTCTAAAACAAATGCACCAACAACACTTAAAAATCATAAAATGTCATATAAATAATACTATGATGAACTAATTTATCAAACTATTAAAAATTTTATATGAGGGGGAAAAAAAAAGAAAACCTTTGATTCACTGGCCTGAAAAAAAAAATTCACTGGCATTCCAGACTGATTAAGGTCAAAATTATGGATAAATCATTATTTCCACTGACTGATTTGTTATATTGGTGATAGTGAAAGTTAATTTTTAAAAAATTGTATCATTTCCCTTTTTGGGGGGTAAATACTCATATTCCTCTTCCTAAAATAAGCAAAGAAATAGAAAACTTATTTGCTAATATTTTACTTGAATGATCTGTTGCTTTTGAAACAAGATCACTATTGTTCCACAGATATGTTCTATGTTCCACTGTGATTCTTACTATTTAGTACTCATATACTTTGTCACAGGGTTGAGATAAGGTCTAGCATAATAGTGGTATATAGTAGGTATTTAATAAATATATAAATGAAAATTTCTAAATTTATTTTGTTTTTTCATTGTATGACAATGCTAAAATTTTCCAGCTTCATCTAGCAATATGCTTTGTCTCTCTATAAAAATATAATCTCTAAGTATAGAGGCTTGAGACATCTGAAAAAACTTTCACAAAATTTTCTAAGATTATAAAACATATCATGATTTTAATTAAATCTGTAAATCTAGTAAGAGCATAGTGAGTGAAGCTCTAGTAAGAGATTATACCTTTATAAGAAAGATATTTGGTCTATGCTTATAGCAGCCCAAGCAGATGAAGACAGAATTCTTGCAGCCCATGTAAACATGCAGATTACAGGCATGAGCCCAGCTACCATGGAGAAGCAGAAGGTACTTGGCTATTGGAGAAAAAACACTAAGAAAGCCTGGACTGCATGGAGTTTGTGATGGCCTATGGCTCCCTGTTGCTTAACAGTTTGAGATCACACCCTTTTGAACCCTAGAGACACAAAATTTTAGGTAAAACCAGTTATCACAGGATAAGAGCACCTTACATGTTTACTGGTAAAAGAGAATGGGAACATTTAGAAAACATTACCTTGGGCAATGTGAAGCTGGCTTATGGAATGGGCAGAGCTGTTCCACCGTTGTCTCACAAGTGACTGCCTGAACTGCAGGATTCAAACATAAAACAAGGAGTAAATCATTTGGAAACAGTAACATGCAACACAGTAGTAAGAAAGTAAGATGAAAAAAAAAGTGCTAACCTGTTACTTTAGAGACCGTGAAGGAATTAGCAGAATGATATTTGCTGAGGATAAAAACCAAAAATGTCAATCATTTTTTATAAGTATCAGCATCTATATAACGTCTAGGAATATTTTACTTTTTCTTAAACATTCTTATTTAAATGTCTAAATAAGTATTAATATAAGAATACATCATCTATTTTATGCTAAATCCATATTACCTTTAAGTATGAACCAAATCAATATCATTTTCTTATTTATTTTATTATTATTTTTAAAGATTTTATTCATTACTTTCAGAGAGAAGGGCAGGTAGGGAGGAGGAAATTGAGAAAAACATCAATGTATAGCTGCCTTTCACCTGCCTCTAGCTGGAGGCCTGGCTGGAGACTTGGCTTGCAACCTGGTTACGTGCCCTGACTGGGAATCAAACCAGCTACTTTTGGGTTCACAGGCTGGTACCAATTCACTGAACCACACCAGCCAGGACTATTTTATTATTCTTTAATCCTCATCTGGGAATATGCTATTGATTTTAGAGAAAGAGGAATGGGGGAGGGGGAGAGACAGGCAGGCAGACACAGACAGGCAGGCAGGCAAGCACACCAGAGAATGATCCCATAACCTAGGTATGTGCCCTGACTGGGAACTGAACTTGAAACCTTTTGATACAGGGAACAATGCTTCAACCTTAGCTGAGCCACCTGGCCAGGGCAATACCATTCTTAATATTAGAGGATGATCTCTTCATTATCAACCTCAAAAACTTATAGATAATATCATAAAATAGTACTAATCATATCTATATAGTTTCCTATTAAAGTTAAAACTCTCAATATACTAATTCCCATTACCATAGAACCAAATGATTTAATCTTTCACAATAATAAATACATAGTGTTGTAAAAATACTAAATAAGTACCATAGCAGTGTGCATTATTTAATCCCCCTAGAAAAATGTGTACCATAAGTGAGCGAACTTCTCTTCATTCATTATATGCATTAGTAAAAATAAGAAGGTAAGAATAGGTATATTGTAATATGTAAAACATTTCATTGATTTATCTATATCCAGATTTTCAGAAAGCCTATTGCACAAGGTAAGGATTATTTATGATAGTACTTTAATATGACATACTCTTCTAATTTCAAGATAATTTCCATAATGAACATAATAAAAAAGTCAAGGGGAAAAAATAAATAACAGAATAAATGTTTTTAAATCCAATATCCAATGTTTGGCTAACTGAAACTAATAAGTAATATTTATTATTTATTCAAGGAACTTAATATTTCTGAATGAATCAGTTAACAAATGTTTCTATGAAGCTTTTACTTGAGAGTAGTGGCTCATGGCTGAAAAACATGTATCAAGCCTTTGATCAAAATTGTATATAAAGGAGATAATTCCACAAATTTGCAAGGGTTTTTAATAAATTCTTATCAGTTTCAGCTTTACTGTGAACTTTCATGTAATTGTATATTTACAAAAGAAAGAAACGATGTCACATTTCTCAAGAAAAGGCATTCCATATGAGGCCCAATAATGTTTATATTTTCACACAGAACTAAAGGACACTAAAATATATTTCCAAAACCCTCATTTTTCTGCTTAGTATTTTTGACATGAGAAGCATTTTAAGGGTAATCAATACTTTTATGTTAGATTAAATTAAATTTAAGTGAACAGAAGAAAGTTGATGTATTACATACTTACTGACTTTCCAAATGTTATTTTACGCACTAATCTAAGTTTATTTACAAAGTTATTGTTACAGAAAATAAACTATTCTCCCTTAATAGGGCAGGTAGAATATGCAAATCTATTAGCTTTCTCTGCAGTATTTTCTATTATAGCTGAAAAGTTTATTGGCTCAAATTGGAAATAACTGTAAATTTGTACACTTTTGAGGAAAGTAAAATTTGGAGTTTCAGCAAGCTCTTTAAAAGCAAAAAGCGTTCAACTTTAATTTAGATGTTTTTCCTTCTGTTTGTCTATTGAAATGTTGTAGCTAAAATAAACCTTGAAAATTATTAGCTTCTCTCTTTATTAATTCTTCTATGCATTGCCCCAAGAGACAATGTTACTTCCTTGTTACAATTTTAAATGATCTGATCCAAAACATCACTTGAGTACTTACCCAATTGTTTGAACACCATTTCTATTGGATTTGATAAAATAATGTTTTCTTCCTTGTCTGGTGATATCTACCCAACCACCATCATTGTCCACTATACCATAATGAATTGCAGCTCTACAAATACTGGATTGCTTGGTGAAAAAGAGGAGACAATAACATATTAAAATATTAGAGTTCTCCATAAAATACAGTTAGTTACTATTTACATGACTTTACATTAGACAAACATTTCTGAAAAAATATCTATACTTAAATAATTTTTGAAATTAAAAAAATAAGTATTATATGAAATAACTCTACCTTTAAATAACCATATTTATAATACTTACCATTTCATAATATACACTGCCAATAACTTTAGCTTTACTATCCAAACAGCCCGCAGGGCATTCATATCTAAATGAAAGAAAATGAGGACAAAATTTAGTTTTTCTGAATTTCAGTATAAACTATTTCTTATATTTTGTCAGTTAATTTTTAGAATAATAATAAAATATTACCGATTGCAGGTTGTTCCTTTGCACTGATCTCTTAATCTTACTTCACAAGAAACAATTTGGGCTAAAAGAAAAAAAATTAATTTAGGTAATGTAAAAGCTGCTATAAGTCTTCATATTCAGTCTAATACCAAACATTTACCATCTAAAAATATTATAGTAATAAAATATTGCTTTAGGATATGTGACCTATGTAAGCCCTGACATTTATGTAAATAATGCAGAAGTCTTACACATTTGTTGCGTGCTTATGACTTCGTTTGTGTTAACATCATCTGCTCTTGTTCGAACATGGGTGTCGTGGATTTGTGACTGCTGCCTTTCGATTTCATTGGTTTCTTCTTCTCGAGGAGTGTAGTACCTGTCTGATCCTTCTGTTAGAGAGAATGGAGTTAAGAAATATGAATCCTACTTAAATGTGCACAAATGATCAAATAATAGTAAATCTTTACATGCCTATTTAACATGTAAACCCAGAAAAATTAATTGTTTTTGGCACAGGCTTTGACTTAAGGAGGTGCTCTCATGCACTCTGTTGTAGTAAGTGAAATACACATAAGCCTCTGAGCCCTTGATTTATTGATGCTATTCTTCATCTAATGTTAAATGGAGTCATTTCTAAACTTTGCTTATATTTTAACATGCTATCAGTGATTGGTTTTCATAATGACAACATGAAGTCTACACAGTGATTTAAGTCTGGGTTTAGTAAATTTGAATTTGTTTTCCCAAATGAAATCATCTTCTTAGTATTTTAGGAAGAATCACATTTAAAATTCTCTTGTTAGGAAATTCAGCCTAAAGAAGGATTAATATGCCCTTATTTATTACAATATCAGTTTTCTAGAAAATGCTTTTCTCTTTCAGAAGGAAATTCAATGTGCAGAAATTTAAACTTGACAATGAAAAATAATTTCAAACTTTAAATTTAATATTTTTACCAGGTTGGATTATATATCAAGGCCTTGACACTGGCACATTTTACAGAGTTGTGTTATTTTCATGTGTGTCTAAGGATGGAGGACCTAGAAAAAGTCAGAATAAAGTGAGGTTTGAATAAAACATAGTGGCCTTTGGAGAAGAGGCAAGTAGGTTGGAAGTTTGGCGGGTAAGAGGATGAAAATGGAAAGACTCACACACAATGCAAAATGCTCCCAGGAATTAAATGTGGCTCATATAACAGAGTGAAATATGAGGTCACTTCTTGACTTAATGAGTATTGAGTCACTAAAGTGGGTAAAAAGGCCCACTGCCTTATAAGTCCTGAAAAATGAATGAATTTATTCATAGATTTTCTAATACACTTAATCTGCATTAAGCTTTACTTAGACATCATTAACAAAAATGTACAAGAAAGTAAAAAATGATCACGAAGCTTGTCATATACATTTTATACATGCCTGTATTTACCTACCATTAGGACATCAAATGCACTTAAGAGCACTATTTTTACAATAGTTTTACAGCACTGTTATACTTTTTAAGAGTTATTTTGATTTGAGAAATTGTATACTCTACAATGAAAAGCAGAGAATCAATACAATTCCTTCAGCATGGTTCAAGTAAGAGTTACAGAATCTTGACAAAAACTTTTAAAGTGCTAAAAATAAATTGTGTTTAATTGCTAAATCCTTCAAAAGTTATTCGTTTTAGAAATAACTCCAGTCAAGAATATATAAAGATGTCTCTTAAGAATGTAAGTATAGTTGTCACTCTGGGATAAATTCCAAGTACAATTAGATGTTATCTGGAATAATCATGAAACTTCCTTTAAATACATATTTAGTCTAAAAGGCATTACTATTGTAAATATATTTTTAAATACTCTAAATGGTTTCTTCAGAATATTTGAAATAGAGCTCTGGTAACTTTTCAGGTAAATATACATTTTTTAAAATAGAAATTAATGCATAAGTTATATTAAAACATCAAACTAAATAGTATGGCACAATAGCCCATACCTTTGTAGCAGAGATTTTCTCTACAGCCTCCTCCAAAGCTAGGTGGACAAGCAGAGCAAGGTCTTCCATGTTTGTAGGGAGCATGGCCCCACCAGTTCCCCCTTAAAGAAATATTATCACTCTTTTAAGAGGTAGTCTAATAGCTTCACTTACAAGACATGGCAAAATAATACTGTATTAGAATCTTTTAAGTGATGATTTTGAGGTATAGATTTAAGACAGTTATATCTTACATCCTTTGTTTACTAGGTTTAAGTATAAATTGTTGCCCTATTTTTTTGAACTCTACTAAATCTGATATGCATGTTGTTAAAACTACAAAACTGAACTTGCAGAACACCAAACTCTACATTGGGATATTCATTCATATTCCATTTGTTTTAATAAATAGATTTTAGACTTAGCTTTGACCCTACATATGATTGTGTAATATTTTCAACGTAATGTGAATAGGTAAAATGCATTTCTCAGTTAATCTATAATTGTTTACATATAATAAGTTAAAATTATTGGATATTTAAGCAATACAATAGTGCACTGAGGAAAACTGAAGGCATAAATATTATTCTTGTCTTTACAAAGATCATCTTTTCAACTTTCATTTCCTATTACATACTTATTTTATGCATCAGGCAATCATAATTATTGTCATATTAAGTAAACTGGGTTAAAACAATATACTTTACTCAATAATACACACTGACAATTAGAAAAAAATCAAAAATATAAAGTAATTTTTGTATTATTAAGAAAAATTAACATATGAAAATAGTGTTTTGTCTACTTACTTTGGGGAATAATTACACACCAAGTAGACAGCTTTGGGCCATATCTGTCCCCAGATATTCATATTATGACACAAATTAATGGCACAGCCTATTCTGCTACTTGTTGCCCACACAACCTATATTAGAGAAAAGAAAGACTCAGGAAACAGAAGTTGAGATGAAGCAATACACAAAATATCAAAGAGAAAAATGTATAAAACCGAACTTGAGAAATAAACTATTCAAAATAAAATGAGACAATGTCAAAGACAATACTTTTCTTGGGACTTTCAGAAGTGCTTAATTAAAATAAGAGATCTACAGTGCAGTAACTCAAATCTGGCTATAAAATGTAAGCATCTTCAAAATACAAATTTATTGTCCTGTTGTGGCTCAATGGATAGAGCACTGGACTATGAGCCAAAGGGTCACTGGTTTGATTTCCAAGTTGGGGCACATACCTGGGTTGCAGGCCAGGTTCCCGGCTGGGGACATGTGAGAGGCAACCGATCATAAATCTCTCATATATTGATGTTTCTCTCCCTCTCTCTCTCTCCCTTCCTATCTTTCTATAACTAACTAAATAAATCTTTTTAAAAAATACGAATTTACTCAGTAATTCAAAAGTTGTCTCCTCACAAACCTAAATTATGTGTTAATATTTCTATGAAGAAATGTACCTAACCAAAGGAACATAATTTCTCATCTTAAACAAAAAGTATTGGAGCAAAATTTATGAGTTCAAAGTTTTTATACAATATGATATTTTCATTGTGCCACCAGCCATTAGAGCTCAACAGTGGTCTTAATCTTGTCACACACAGAGGCATATAGAATAATTTGTGTTTCATATTCCCTAATAGTCAGCCATAGATCTTCTGGAAACTCAGATCTGTGGTGAGCTTTATCTAATTGAATCTGCCTTCAGTTACGTGATTTCAAAGTGAAAACATATCCAATATAAAATGTAAACATTACCTTTAAAAAAGAGAAGTTCTGTGCACATGTAAATGCTGAATGTCATTGATTAATGAAACTATGTTTTTATTTTTTTGGAAAATAAAAAATAATGACACCTGATTTTGAAGATAGTACATTTCTCTCCATTTGCATTAATTAGGTCCATAATAAAATGTTTCAAATGTACAATCATTACAATAACATCTTTTTAAATATAAGTTTGGATATTTTTCTGATCATTACTATTACTGTTTATAGAAATTTCTAAGTTTATTCTACATAAATCAATACATAATAATTAGTAACCATAGCAAAAAAGGAAGACACAAGTTCAATAGCCTAAGTTATTCCATAGCTACACAAACTCAACTTAGAGAAATAAAGTATAATATGCTCAAAACATACCTGTGTATAATGAGTACATACAGGACCAGAACATCTAAATGGGCAATATGGGTTGCATTCATGTTCATATGGGTAGCTAAAGTCTCTCACTTCATCATACCATGCTTGTATGTGGAATGTTGGGGGCCTATATCTATTTGAAATAAAATAACCACAAAGAGCAAGTGAAGTTAGCGAAAATTTAAAACCAAAGATTGAAAATCGATTGATAGAGATGTTTTTATGTAAGTTATTAATCTTAAATAGTTATTCCCATTACATTATTATATCAATGATTTAAAACAAAAATAAGTCTCAAATACTGCTTATCATTCTTGTATATTTATTTTTTGTCATTTATGCTGGTATGATTGCTTGTTTTCCTTTTAGGTACTAAGCCTTTGAAAATAAGTAACATGAATAAGTATGCAACATGAATATGCAACATTTCAAACATGTTTTCAGAAACAAAAAGTTACATTTTAAGCTACCTTCCCCAATGTGCTCCCAAATTCTGTCCAATTGATGGAAGCAAACTCGCAGGCCCATGTTCCCACAAACAGGTTTCAGCCCAGGACTCTGCTGATCTTTCCAGCTCCACATCCCATGTCTATAGTTTAAAACAAAAACAAAATACATATACAAACATTTAATGTATGCACATAGTTTGGACAATTCTTTGGAATACGGTTTCTCAGTTCCTAAGTTTCTCATCCTTCATCTTTATAAAGTGAACGTCTTAGTGTCTGGGTTCCTATCATCTCTTGACAAGATTTTTGAACTAGCCTCCTTCTTAATCTCATCCCTTCCAATATGCTCTAACAAGTGTTAGAATTATCTAAGTAAACACCAATACATGTAAATTACTCCTCTGTCTGATCACATGCAACTAAGTCCATGTACATGAATTTCAACATTCCTGGTCCCATTGTTCCCTATCACAAACTCTTCTATTATTCCTTGTTTTTACTAGCATTGTTTCCTTGGCCTGAAACATCCTTCTTCCAATTATTTGTCAGACAGAACCCTAGTTTTCCTTCACAATCCAGCTTTATGTAATACATTCTTGACACCTTTTTCAATCCTCTCAGATGCCAACTACTCCTTCCCTGGGGCCTCTGAAGCTTGGTTACACTCCTTTGTTTAGTAGCTATTACACTGCATTGTTAGTATTTGGGTACATGTTTCTGTCTTTCTTGAGGCTGTGTGTTGTTTAGGGCAGTTACTTAAGTCATGCTAGTGTCTTTGGCCTATTTTCTATGTCATATGGAAAAGGGTGTTAATAAATGTTTGTTGAATACATGTGAGGGATTAATGAGACTGAATCCTGTAAAAATATATATGAATTTTCTATACAAAATTCAATAAGGGTGACTGTCATACTTTAAAAACAATTGTAAAGAAATATTCAAAATTACAAAATTATAACTGAAATGACTGCCTACCTTGGGTTTAATATTCAATTTTTTAATTTAATGAAGAGTGTATTTAGTGTGGTGGTAAAAACACAGAATTAAGTAGAACTGGGCTCAATCTTGGCACAAGACAGGATGCTGGGCATGTGGAGAGGAGAGGAAAATAGTCCTGGAACAAGAACATGAGAATACAACCTAAGGTGGCAGCAAGGAGGAGGAAAGGGTAGGCAGACTAAACTGATGTTAAATTCTTAGAACTTGATGGATGACAGAACTTGGTAGGCAGCGAGGGGGGAAAAGGTGTAGACTAATGAGGTTACCAAATTGAGAAAAAGAAAACACAATAAGAGAAACAGGCTGTTGTAGTGGAAATGTTTGTGCATTTCTATGCACATTTCAAGGGTGAGGAGTGAGGCATCTGCACTAAAACATTATACATGTCAAATAGAGGGTAGATATACATGACTGGGTTCTGGGAGATAAAATATGCTCAGAACATTTCAATTTTGAAGTTATTCATTCAGAGATAAATTTCCTCAGGAAGATGATATAGAATGAGAAAAGAAATTATAAGAAAATTCTAGGATATCGAATTTGAAGGGGAGTAAAAACAATGAGTTAGTAAAATAAACTAGGAAAACTGGGATCCGGAAAGTTCAGGGAAAACTGGAACTGGATTAAATTATAGAACTGAAGGGACAAGAGATTCCAGAGAGAGGAGGGAAGATGGCGACAGAGTAGAGAGCAGTGCTGATGGTGTTCTCGAGTGCCGGAGCAGCTGGAGGACAGGATAGGGAGCGTGAGACCTCTTCAGGACCTTAGGGATTGAAACGGGCAGCATCTGGACACAGGGGAGCGCGGCCCAGAGGCGGAGGAGGCCAGCAGGACAGTAGGTGAGGCGTTCCCGACCCACCAGCCTGCGGGCTGAGGTCGGCTCTGGGCAGGGGCGGCTCTGCTCAGAGGGGCGCATTTGACTGGGGCCAGTTTCGGGCTCCCTGGCGACTGGAAGTCTCAGCAGTGAGGTGCAGGCGGCAGGCGGCGAGGGCAAACGCCGTAGGGAACCCGAATTGAACTCTTTCAGGGGAGGGACTGTGAGAAACTCACTCCGGCAACAGGGAGAGGAGGCTCCGCGCAGGGCTAGAGGCGGAGGAGAAGAGTCCTGCAGGAAGCCGGAGCATGGGAGTGGGAAGTGCAACGGCCGGGGCAGCTGCTGGGCCACCAGGGAAACAGCAGCTAGAAGCCCCTGCGAGGGGGGAGGTCCAGCCCTGCGCAACCACACAGGCCCCCAGGCTCTGCGGGAAACTCCAAACGGCGAGCCAGAGAGCCAGCAAGCAGGGAACTAGTGGCTGGTGACCTGCCATTGCCTGGAGACAAAGGCCCCACCGCCCACGCCTGGGAGGGGCATCACAGAGGGGGCAGACACTCAGATTCAGCCCTACTGTGACAAACAGAGGCCCTGCCACGCGCCAAGACCGGCTAGAATATAGACTATAGACTGTAAAGTCCTGACCAAGAAAAAGAGGCAGCATCAGGAAAGGGATTGCTGCCAATCTCAGGCACCTGAATTATACCGAGAGCAATATGAACTATTAAGCCCCAACATATCCTTTGCAAAAGTTACTCCTCACATATTCTTAATCCCCCCCATACCTCAATCCACCTAATATCCAAGACCCTCCCCTACTCTCGAATTAAAGTCTATTCACTCTGTGGCTATAACGCATTCCCAGTCCTCAATCTAAGTATTCCTCCCTTCCCCAGCCTTTCTAAACCCTTTCTTTATTCTTTTCTTCCTTCCTCTTTTTTTTTTTTTTTTTTTT